>JAVGWX010000002.1:163550442-163755555 GCA_036924085.1 Ariolimax columbianus
AAAGAAACTCAGACAACATTATCTGCTCATAGTATTGACTCTACCAATATTAACTACTCATAGGGTTTTCTTTACCAACATTAACTCCTCATAGGGCTGTCCCTACCTACAATAACTGTTCATAGGGTTGTCTTTACCAACATTAACTACTCATAGGGTTGTCTCTACCAACATTAACTGCTCATATATTTGGTTCTACAAACATTAACTGCTCATAGGGTTGTCCTTGGCAACATTAACTGTTAATTTGGTTGTTTATAACAACACTAAGAACATTATCAATTAGGACTGTATTGAACTCACGTCTAGCCAAAGTTGATTCTGAAAAAAATAAACACAATAGATGTTAACGATTGGGAGATGAGTAGATAATAGGTTAATGATTGGGAGATGAGTGCAGCACAGGTTAATGATTGGGAGATGAGTGGATAATAGGTTAATGATTAGGAGATGAGTGGATAACAGATTAATGATTGGGAGATGAGTGGATAATAGGTTAATGATTGGGAGATGAGTGGATAATAGGTTAATGATTGGGAGATGAGTGGATAACAGATTAATGATTGGGAGTTGAGTGGAGCACAGGTTAATGATTGGGAGATCAGTGGAGCACATGTGACTCCATGGTTGTAATTGTTACATGTTTAATGCCAGATGGAGCACAAGGTCACGACGGCAGCTAAATTCAGTTCAGAAACCTACTTCAGCGTTTTGCCTTTAATTTGAAGAGATGGTCTATTATGCAGTTTGTTTCACCCCAGGCCGGTAATATGTGCAACTCACTGAAGCCGCTGTTATAACACGCATCAAGATTCAGGTAGAATATTCTTTCTTCTCTCGTAATGGAATGCAGAACCCGCTCTATGACAATGGTTTATCTATATCAGCCTGGTCTGGTTTGGAAATGGTAAAACGACAGGTGAATGGGTCAGGGCTGGGATTAGCTAGCTCAATATTCTTCTCAAAAAGCCTGAGTTCATTTTTTATTAAATAGCCTGAGATCTTGTCAAACAGCCTGAGTTCTTGTCAAACAGCTTGAGTTCATTTCTTCTCAAACAACCTCAGTTCATTTCTTCTCAAATAGCCTGAGTTCAGTAGTGTCACACTGATAGCGAAATAGCATATGTAAATACATAATAGCAATGACCTACATCTAAGAATGCTGTATACAGCTTGTAGGCCTGGAACCAGAACAAGTCTCCGTCTCACTAATCATGCTTCATTACCACCTTATAAGAGCAAACACATATTTATGACATGCTTCATTTATCATCTTGTAAGAGCAAACACATATATGTGACAGGTTACATTTACCACCTTATAAGAGCAAACACAGATCAATGATAGGCAACATTTACCACCTTGTAAGAGCAAACACAAATCTGTGATAGGCAACATTTACCATATTGTAAGAGCAAACAGAATTGTGATAGGCAACATGTATCACCTTGTAAGAGCAAACGCAGATCTGAGACAGGCAACATTTACCACCTTGTAAGAGCAATTCCAGATCTGTGATAGGCAAAATTTACCACCTTGTAACAGCAAACACATATATGTGACAGGCAACATTTACCACCTTGTAAGAACAAACACATATATGTGATAGGCAACATTTACCACATTGTAAGAGCAAACACAGATCTGAGACATGAAACAATTTACCACCTTGTAGGAGCGAAAACAGATATGTGATAGGCAACATTTACCACATTGTAAGAGCAAACACAGATCTGAGATATGAAACAATTTACCACCTTGTAGGAGCGAAAACGGATATGTGATAGGCAACATTTACCACCTTGTAACAGCAAACACAGATATGTGATAGGCAATATTTACCACCTTGTAACAGCAAACACAGAACTGTGAAAGGCAACATGTACCACCTTGTAAGAGCATAGTGCAGTGGTTAGCGCGCTGGCTTCGCTTGTGAGTGGTCCTGGGTTCATTCCCCAGTTGAGGCGGTAATGTTTTTTTTAGAACGCAATGGCTCCCGGGTCGACCCAGCCTTAAATGGGTTACGGTTCAGTCCGGGAAGTAAAAGCGGCGAGGGAGAGGAGATGGCTACCGCCCTCATTAAGCCGAGCCTTTGAAATGCGAGATCGCTAACTACGGCAGTAATGCTATGGGATACTTTACTTTACTTTACTTTTAAGATCATACACATATCGGTAACAAGCAACATTTACCACCTTGTAAGAGCAAATACAGATCTGTGATAGGCAACATTTACCACCTTGTAACAGCAAACACAGATCTATGATACGTAACATTTACCACCTTATAAGAGCAAACACAGATCTGTGATAGACAACATTTACCAATTTGTAAAAGAAAACACATATCTGTGACAGGTAACATTTACCACCTTGTAACGGCAAACACAGATCTATGATAGGTAACATTTACCACCTTGTAAGAGCAAACACAGATATGTGATAGACAACATTTACCAATTTGTAAGAGAAAACACATATCTGTGACAGGCAACATTTACCACCGTGTAAGAGCAAACACAAATCTATGCCAGGCAACATTTACCACATTGTAAGAGCGAACACAGATATGTGACAGGCAACATTTACAACCTTGTAAGAACAAACACAGATCAGTGACAGGCAACATCTACGACCTTGCAAGAGCAAACACAGATATGTGACTGGCAAAAATTACCACCTAGTAAAAGGAAAAACACAGATCTGTGACAGCCAACATTTACCACCGTGTACGAACAAACACAGATATGTGACAGGCAACATTTACCACCGTGTAAGAACAAACACAGATATGTGATAGGCAACATTTACCACCGTGTAAGAACAAACACAAATATGTGACAGGCAACATGACATCAATCCGTATTGGATGGAACCCAATTCTTTAAAGATAGGTCGACATTGACCCGTTTTGTGATCGGACACATCCCAGCCTATTTAGGGACCAAACCACCATCTCTCGGGTAGGAAGCTATTGCACTACCCATTGTTAGATCGGCTCTCTGGTGCAGGTGTAACAAAGTTGTAGTTGATCATTGAATCACACTTCACGAATGGATGAATCAGAACAAATGTCCATAGAAAATTAATACCATCCAACAGCATCTAACTTCGGTTGCGGAGTAGATCTAAAACTGTATATAATCTCTTGTAGAACTATACCAGATCTGTGATATTATCTCTGTATTTCCTTTAGCACTAATATCAACAATACATATCAGTTTCCCATTCAGATGTGTCCCCTACACTTGAAACGTTGTCCATCTGGGCATTTGTCGCCGGGGCTTGTGCATCTGGGCGCTGATGAAGTGACTGCTAGTTATAAGTCAACCTCTAGGAAGTTGAGGACACGGGTTAAAGTTGACGTCTAGATACACGACAATAATGATAATAGGCAAGGTGTACATAGGTTATAATAGGCAAGGTGTACATAGGTTATAATAGGCAAGGTGTACATAGGTTATAATAGCCGAGGTGTACATAGGTTATAATAGCCGAGGTGTAGATATGTTATAATAGCCGAGGTGTACATAGGTTATAATAGCCGAGGTGTACATAGGTTATAATAGCCGAGGTGTACATAGGTTATAATAGCCAAGGTGTACATAGGTTATAATAGCCGAGGTGTACATAGGTTATAATAGCCGAGGTGTACATAGGTTATAATAGCCGAGGTGTACATAGGTTATAATAGCCGAGGTGTACATAGGTTATAATAGCCGAGGTGTACATAGGTTATAATAGCCGAGGTGTACATAGGTTATAATAGCCGAGGTGTACATAGGTTATAATAGCCGAGGTGTACATAGGTTATAATAGCCAAGGTGTACATAGGTTATAATAGCCAAGGTGTAGATATGTTATAATAGCCGAGGTGTACATAGGTTATAATAGCCAAGGTGTAGTTGTATTATAATATCCAAGGTGTAGATAGGTTATAATAGCCGAGGTGTATATAGGTTATAATAGCCAAGGTGTAGTTGTATTATAATATCCAAGGTGTAGATAGGTTATAATAGCCAAGGTGTAAATAGGTTATAATAGCCAAGGTGTAGATAGGTTATAATAGCCAAGGTGCACATAGGTTATAATAGCCAAGGTGTACATAGGTTATAATAGCCAATGTGTAGATATGTTATAATAGCCAAGGTGTAGATAGGTTATAATAGACAAGGTGTAAATGTGTTTTAAAAGCCAAGGTGTAGATAGGTTATAATAGCCAAGGTGTAGATAGGTTAAAATAGCCAAGGTGTAAATGGGTTTTAAAAGCCGAGATGTAGATATGTTATAATAGCCAAGATGTATATATTGTATATTAGCAAATATGTGAATAGGTTAGAATATTCAAGATGTAGGTAAGAGACTACAATGTTATAGCCAATTTGTAGGATGTGATTAAACGTATAGTAGCCATCTTGTAATGGGTCCCTAAACGTTTAGTAGTCAAATTGTAGGAGATTTTTAAACGATAATAGCCAACTTGTAGGGGGTGACTAAACGTATAGTAGCCAACTTCTAGGGGGTGACTAAGCGTATAGTAGTCAAATTGTAAGAGGTGACTACCCGATAATAGCCAACAAGCAGAGACACATGTCAGACAAATATTCAAATGATAGTGTCTATGTCAGCACGAATATCCGAGGTGCTTAGTTCACATCTGGGTGTACTCACCAGTGACTGACACGAAGGCCAGCAGCAGAAGGCAGCCAGTTATCATTATGGTCCTCATGATAATCTTTGCCTGCAACAATACCAGAAAACGGAGATAACATGTTTAACGCTTGACAGAATTATGTCGGTCGATGTTCCGTTGGGGTTCATTTATTCGTCGCGTGTTCAGCCTCGTATGTCAAGGTTAGGCTAGGATTTTAAGACAGTTAACCCATCTGGTATCTGCCGTCTCGTCGAGTAGGTGTACACATGAAATGGTTCGCATAATTATCAGAAACTCATTAACCGGTGGACATGTTTTAAGGAGAATATAAAACTCATTAACAGGTGGACATGTTTTAGAGGTAATACAAAACTAGCAGCTGAAAATGTTTTAGGGAGCATACACAACTAACAGGTGGATATGTTTTAGGGAGCATACACAACTAACAGGTGGATATGTTTTAGGGAGCATACAGAGCTAACCGGTGGACATGTTTTAAGGAGCATACAGAACTCGATGGTTGTTTCTGGTACATAATTAAATGGTGGAACTTGTTGATGAGACATCGGCCACGTGTACCGTTAGGGATATCCGGTCTTACTAAGGGGTTTATCCTTCAAGTGGAACCTCCCACAATGCATGTCTGACCTGGTCTGGCTGCTAGAAACATATGACATGTCGTATCTGCTATACGATGGCTGCTAGAAATATATCACAGGCCATGTCTGCTCTTACATGGCTGCTATTAACCTATCCCATGTCATGTCGTCTTTAACTTGGCTGCTAGAAACCTATCACATGGCATGTATGCTCTACCATGGACCTAGGAGGTGGTCTTCTCACCGAAAAGATGTATATCTTCAAGTGTCTTATATTAATCATTGAACATTATCAGTCTGAATCAGCCAAGTGTAAGAGTACATTTGCTTATCAATTGTTGATTGATATTTACGTTCCAAACTATATACAAATGTCACCTGCTATCCTTCCGTTTCCCCTGCTCTAACAGTTAAGGACACTAATTTACTTTAAATACATTTAAAACAATTACTAATTGATCGATTACATTTGTTTAAATATGTTGCACATGCACACTTGATATGTTATGATACTATCTAATGGTGTTAGATCGTTCTGATACACCCTGTTAAATGGGCCAATCAGAATACTCCGTTAAACCATTCGTGTTAAAATATCAACCCGGAAGTTGGCACATACCGACAACATGTTATCGGGAGGGTGGGGGGGGGGGGGCAGGAGGGGGGGGATATCGATGTGATATCTTATCGGCCCGTCCTTGTAGCAGATGTTAGCTCAAGATGGTTATTATGTGTTAGAACATCTAAATTAAATACGTGGGTGCCATGTCAACTGCAAATATGTCTGTACCAAAACCATGTTGACAGCAGGCAGTGTTCAGTCAAATATGTCTGTACCAAAACTATGCTGACAGCAGGCAGTGTTCAGTCACCATTAATTAGGCCAATTATTTACGGGATTATCATTGAGACATCACATGTACGCTGATTTGTATATGGCTCTGGGACGTTTCAGTGACGGTAAAAGTTCAATTCTAAAAGTATACACCACACTTTAGAAGGTACACTTGGACAAGAATAGGCAGGACTTGAAGCAGAAATATCATGCAGAGATCACAAAGGCTTATAATTATCATATGCATATCTAGGGACTGGCATACATTTTATAAATGAACATACTATTTTGAGTTAGCGTTCCTACGCCACCACGCCCCATCCACTCGTGAATGGATTTGATCATTTTCCTCTTGCAAATTATATTGCAGCGAATGTTCTCTGAGCGTTATGTTCAGTGGTTCAACTTGTCCAGTCCATCTGAATTTGGTTATTTACAGTAGCATTGGACCTAATAATAACAACTGCACGAGTATAGATCGTTCCATAATTGCGCAATTTTCTCACGAGGGCAAATACTATTGACTGTCGCAAAATTGTCCAGCATTTCCTCACTACGGTGAAGACATTTGGCCAACCTGGCGTCCTTTCCTCGGTACGCTGAGGACATTTGGCCAACTTGGGGTCCTTTCCTAGGTACGGTGAGGACATTTGGCCAACCTGGGGCCATTTTCGAGGGTACGGTGAGGACATTTGGCCAATCTGAGGTTCTTTCCTCGGTACGGTGAGGACATTTGGCCAACCTGGGGTCATTTTATCGGTACGGTTAGGACATTTGGCCAACCTGGGGTCAATTTCTCGGTACGGTGAGGACATTTGGCCAACCTGGGGTCATTTTCTAGGTACGGTGAGGACATTTTACCAACCTGGGGTCCTTTCCTCGGTACGGTGAGGATATTTTGCCAATCTGGGGTCCTTTCCTCGGTACGGTGAGGACATTTGGGCAACCTGGGGTCATTTTCTCGGTACGGTGAGGACATTTTGCCAAACTGGGGTCATTTTCTCGGTACGGTGAGGACATTTGGCCAACCTGGGGTCTTTTTGTTCGGTACGGTGAGGACATTTGGCCAACCTGGGGTCCTTTCCTCGGTACGGTGAGGACAATTGGCCAACCTGGTGTCATTTTATCGGTACAGTGAGGACATTTGTCTAATCTGAGGTCTTTTCCTCAGTACGGTGTTGACATTTTTCCAACCTGGAGTGATATCTTCGGTACGGTGAATATATTGGACCAACCTGGGGCCATGTTCTCCTTATGGTTGGGACACAACGTATTTTTGCCAGCAATTTCCTCAGAATGCAAATCAATTTATAATTGGTACACAGTGTCTGACAGAAAGCTGTAGAAAAGAGAGATTGATGCCACACGAGAAAGAGTTTATCAAATATAATTTAATGGCAGTGATTAAAATGATCAAATGTTATGATACGATAATTAATCATCTACTAAAACTGAGACCAGCCCTAGCCAGACAGAGAACAACTGAACATAACTTACGTTTTCGAAGCTTGAACTGGAGTTGATTTGAGTAATCTGGAGACAGTTTACCTTCAGCGAATAAACGTCTTCTCACAGGCTCCTTATATACACCTCTCTGGTATTCTCTAACGTAATTGGACCAGGGCGACGCAATACGATCATTTATTGTCAACACAAAAGGTGCCCATTCATCTGTTTCGTGAGATATGTGCCCTCTCATGTGTGCCCTTTCACTTAGTAATATCATCGAAGAATCCGATCGTTGACTTCATCATTTCAATTACCTGCATCTATTATAAACCACTGACATTTGATTGCTTCTTAACTCATTGATCGTTAATTATGGCCCGTGTCCTTATCTATAACAACCCGACCGGTAAATGATCAACTGTCTCACCGTTGCCGGGGAGATGAGGCCCACACAATTAGATGATGATATGTATATGTGAATTGATGGAATGGATGGTCTCCTCCTGACGAAATTAATTTGACAGCTGTGATCACTCTGGGGCTCAGTACTGGTGATTCAGAAGCGGATCGCTGCACATTAATCAAACTGTGTGTAACACTACTGAGGAGGTTTGTATATGGCCAAGCAATCCCTCAGTGATGCTGCTACTGATCCCTCACAGTATATGCTCGATATTATTGCACAAATAAGTGGCCGAAAGTGGGCTTTAGGAAGCCCGATATTGAGGGCATACACAAGGACAGGTACGCCTTAGTAGGCAGGTCATGAACTGACTTAATATGGTTATCGTAGGTCTGTGGCTGGTTAATTAAAGTGAAAAGGTAGGGTTGTGATTGGGGACTATGTTAACATTTAGATCTGCGACAAACACTACACAGAACGGAGGGGCAGGAGCATTCCTGAACCTACCAAATGGCAGACAAATAACACTGTCACTCGCTACTGGTAAGTACACAAGCAATTTCAGAGCGGAGGCAGAGGCACTGAGGGCGGCAGTGGAAGAAATGGTGACACACAGTGAAAATGAGAGCCATATAGTCCTGCTGACAGATGCTCTCGCCGTAGTCACAGCGCTAAAAAGCCAGAAAAACACTGAGCTTAATGACTTAAGAGCAGCACTCTGCAAACTGTGCCAGCAGTCCGCACCAAAAAGGGTAGTGGTACAGTGGGTTCCGTCACACTGCAACATCCAAGGCAACGAGGAGGCAGACAGACTGGCAAAGAAGATGCAAGACTACCACAAACAGATACCAGTATGACGTACGAAGAGTCAAAACGGCTTATCAAAGCCAGATACATGAACAAATGGGAAACCGAACATACTGGTTACACCAAAAACGATGCCTATTACCAGTTGAACCGAAGAGAGCAGGTCGTTGTCTTAAGACTTCGCACTGGCCACAACAGACTGAGGTACCACCTATTCAACAAATTGAAGATAGGGTGTACCGACGAAAGCCCGTGCGGTACTGGTAAAATGACCGCTGAACATCTGCTGCAGAACTGCTCGACATACGAGGATCAGAGAGGGCAGATGTGGCCATTACCAGTGGAACTGCAAGACAAGCTCTATGGCAGTGGCGAGAGCCTCAGGATGACCGCCGCTTTTTTCGAAAAAGTAATGGTTACTGTCTGACTGCGTACGAAGAAGAAGAAGAAGAAGATCTGCGACAAAATTAGAGTTTGAACTTAGATCGCATGTACTGTCATCATACTGCGATTTACGTTGCACTGTTTTGTTAGGCTTGCAGCCCCGTCCATCCGATTTCAACAGGCGTTTCTGTAGGGATCCCATCCTTAGCCTTTGGCTGTCCCCATCCTATCTGCAAGGCAGCAGTTGTTTATGATCAGAACGGAGGGGCAGGAGCATTCCTGAACCTAACAAATGGCAGACAAATAACACTGTCATTCGCTACTGGTAAGTACACAAGCAATTTCAGAGCGGAGGCAGAGGCACTGAGGGCAGAAGTGGAAGAAATGGTGACACATAAAGAAAATGAAAGCCATATAGTCCTGCTTACAGATGCTCTCGCCGTAGTCACAGCGCTAAAAAGCCAGAAAAACACTGAGCTTAATGACTTAAGAGCAGCACTCTGCAAACTGTGCCAGCAGTCCGCACCAAAAAGGGTAGTGGTACAGTGGGTCCCATCACACTGCAACATCCAAGCCAACGAGGGGGCAAACAGACTGGCAAATGAAGGTGCAAGACTACCACAAACAGATATTAGTATGACGTACGAAGAGTCAAGACGGCTTATCAAAGCCAGATACATGACCAAATGGGAAACCGAACATACTGGTTACACCAAAAACGATGCCTATTACCAGTTGAACCGAAGAGAGCAGGTCGTTGTCTTCAGACTTCGCACTCTCTACAATAGACTGAGGTACCACCTATTCAACAAATTGAAGATAGGGTGTACCGACGAATGCCCGTGCGGTACCGGTAAAATGACCGCTGAGCATCTGCTGCAGAACTGCCCGACATACGAGGATCAGAGAGAGCAGACGTGGCCATCACCAGTGGAACTTCAAGACAAGCTCTACGGCAGCAGCGACAGCCTCAGGATGACCGCCGCTTTTTCGAAAAAATAATGGTTATTTTCTGACTGCGTAAGAAGAAGAAGAAGAAGAAGAAGAAGAAGAAGAAGAAGAAGAAGAAGAAGAAGAATATTGGTTAATGCGACCATGGAGTAGCCCCATGTCTGAATATTGGTTGATGATACCTTGGAGTAGCAACCCTTTACTCAGTTTTGTTTGTTCCCCTTCCGTCCGACAAAGTCACCTCACTTCTATGTGTTACATGAACTTATGTTCGTCAAGTCTGAGGTCGCTCTTCAAGTTACATCTGGATCTGTTTCGGTCTTCAGCTATGTCCAGAACCTCAACGGTCCCCTTACATGCTTCTTTGAACCTAAGCTGTGGTCGGCCACCTGTTGTCTCACAACACCCCAGCCTGCCTATAGAAAATAATTCTTGGGATGCCAGTGTCTTCCATGCCAATAACATAGCCAAGCCATCGCAGTCTTCTTTTGCGAAGGAAGGGTACATACTTAAAAAACCGGTGAATGAATGCATTTCCGCATTTGTTCGTATGTCTCTCTATGACACGACCGGGGTGGAAGGACAATAGGTGGAAGGTTTTGAGCCCTTGCTCTTGTTTGACATAGGATGCACACGTTTCGGTGTCGTATTGGAGTGTGCTGACGACACATGCATTTTAGACCATGGCCTCGGTCTTGGCTGTAAGTTTGAGGCTTTCTAAGAAACCTGTTTATGAGACGAGAACATTCGATAGCAGCCCTGCTAATGCGATTGCCTATTTCGGGGTTTAGGGAGAACTTATCATTGCAGGGGGATACCGGATAAGTGAACTTGTCAGGAGTTGCCAGGTCGTAGTTATTGATAACGATGTTTGCAGTGGTATCTAAGTCTGTTTCCAGTCAATTGTTTTGTTCAGGCTTAATTTGAAACCGACATTTGTAAAAGCCTGGTATAAGCGATCTATAGAGCTCTGAAATTCTCGTTGACTGTGTGTGAAAAATGCACCTTCATGAGGAAATAAAAAGACCCTGGCAGTAACTTCCCTGCACTTTGTTTTAGCTTTGAGTCTAGCTAGACTAAAGAGATGACCACCATATAGGTGTGAAAGCAGAACCATTTCGTGCTTCAGTAGCAACACTAAGATAACTCCGAATAATATTGGGGGCAGGACACATTCTTGTTTAAGACAACATTGAACACTAAATAAAGATGATGTATTACAATTGATTTGGATTGTTCCGTTCAGATCATCATGAAATGCCACCATAAGCTGCAGTAGTTTATTAGGGCAGCCTATTTGTAAACATAGTTTGAATTCAAGCCCTGCTAATAAAACTGAATGCTATTGCCAGGTCGATGACAGCGATATACAAATATATTGTTCTTCTCGAGTGATTGTTATTAAAGCTGGTGTAGAGAATAGATCATATCGATCGTTGATATTCCAGATCTGAATATACATTGTGACTCCAGCTACAGTCGATCAGCCAATTTGTGTAGCCGCAGTGAGGTTACTCTAGAAAAGACTTTGCCAACAACACTGTGCAGTAAGATCACTCTGGCAAAGACTTAGATAGCAACTCTTAGCAATAAGATCACTCTGGCAAAGACCTAGATAGCCACTGTTAGCAATAAGAATACTCTGGCAAGGACCTATATAGCAACGCTTAGCAATAAGATCACTCTGACAGAGACTTTGCCAACAACACTGTGCAGTAAGATCACTCTGACAGAGACTTTGCCAACAACACTGTGCAGTAAGATCACTCTGACAGAGACTTTGCCAACAACCCTGTGCAGTAACATCACTCTGGCAAAGAACTAGATAGCAACTATTAGCAATAAGATCACTCTGGCAAGGACCTATATAGCAACTCTTAGCAATTAGATCACTCTGACAGAGACTTTGCCAACAACCCTGAGCAGTGACATCACTCTGGCAAAGACCTAGCCAACAACTGTAAGCAATGACATCACTCTGGCAAAGACCTAGCCAACAACTCTAAGCAGTGACATCACTCTGGCAAAGACCTAGCCAACAACTGTAAGCAATGGCATCACTCTGGCAAAGACCTAGCCAACAACTCTAAGCAATGACATCACTCTGGCAAAGACCTAGCCAACAACTCTAAGCAATGACATCACTCTGGCAAAGACCTAGCCAACAACTCTAAGCAGTGACATCACTCTGGCAAAGACCTAGCCAACAACTGTAAGCAGTGACATCACTCTGGCAAAGACCTAGCCAACAACTCTAAGCAGTGACATCACTCTGGCAAAGACCTAGCCAACAACTCTAAGCAGTGACATCACTCTGGCAAAGACCTAGCCAACAACTCTAAGCAGTGACATCACTCTGGCAAAGACCTAGCCAACAACTCTAAGCAGTGACATCACTCTGGCAAAGACCTAGCCAACAACTCTAAGCAGTGACATCACTCTGGCAAAGACCTAGCCAACAACTCTAAGCAGTGACTTCACTCTGTAATTATTGCAGTCACATCTATCACCTTCCCCGAGCGGTTTGCTGGGTCTATGTGTATGGCAATGACATGGATAGCAGCACTGCCTCACAGACAGCTGTTCGTAAGAGGCGACACACTGAGGGGCATGACAAAACACCAGAGTGGATAGTTGGTTTGTTAAGAGCAGCATTGATGGCGCCTAACAAGCTATTGGTTTACTTTGCACAAGTGTTTGAGTCGGTATAATATGATGGACTCGCGCATCAGTTAACCACCCTCCATAGTGGAGTAATCAGCTGCTCGAGCCTAGCACGCTAAGCAGGAAATCCTCCTCCTGGCTACATAAACCTCACATCAGAGATGGCATCTGCACTGGGACCAATGTACCTGTAGACGTACAGGTCGACTAAGTCTAAGACTAAGAAGTATTTCACCTTTATTCATCTATAATGTGACAATCTTTGAATACCTCATATCTTCTGGTATAATGACCTCATGTGAACTACCGCATACCAGCAAATGTATCGGTTTCAAATGGTCGCTTTCACAATGCTTGATCAGGGCAGGACAAATCCCGTCGCTGCCCGCTGCTTCGCCAAGGTTCAATTTGTCCATGGCTGTCTTAAGATGATCTAAAGATGGTTGGACGCATATACCCTCCATTCTAGGATAGCCTTGAGCAGCATTAAGGGTTGTGTGAGTGACCTTACTGTTGTTCGAGTTGACCTCAGAATGGGACACTACCTACCGCACCATCTGCATTCCTTTGTCAGTTAGTTTGTCGCCTCAGATGGATTTGAGTGGCATTGCCTTAATAATCGAGTGTCCAATAGCTTGTGTTTGCCATTATGCATGGCTCTGATATTTGCTGTTTGTGCGGCATCCTGGATGTGGTAACTGAGGGGACTCGAGTACACATTTGTACAGCAGCGGCCTGTTTTCTGAACTTGACTCCTGGCGGATTGGAGAGATTGCTGAGTAATTGCACTTGGATGACACTTGTAGTTAAGTTATTAAGAGTAGTTCGCTTTGCCTCAATTTTGAGTTTCGTATCATTTATTTTCTCGTCTAACCAATCATTTGATTGTGCACTTCCTCTCCCAAAGTTAGGAAGCGCAGTACCGAGAATGTTGGTTCTAAATTGTTTCCAGGATAATGTTACCATAGGGCTAACTTGCGGATTTGTTTAGAGTTTCTTCGAAGGCGTTGTTAAAGCGATTGATCAGTGAGGTCAGAAGTAGATATGTTTATGTCTGCATTGTCTTAGAAAGATGTAGGAAAGAAGCAGAAGAAGATTTATTTATGTCAGGACAGAACATGAAAGATTTAGGAAGGGTCTTCAATTATTCTCGATCCTTAGTCGACCTTTGCTTCTACAGGGGCAGATGTCCCTGTGCAGCGTCCAGCTCTGGTATGAAATGGATGTAGCCGGAAGACGGGTGTCCTCTCTTTCGGACTAGTTTCGAGCAGCTTAATACTCCGCCGCTTTGGGACAAGCGCTTACGGAATGTGGTTAACCATGGTGTGAATTCATCAGAATAGACACACACACTCATTAAAGGATATAATACCCACAGGCTGTTATGCGCCATCTACGCTGCTCTAAAAAAACCATCTAACCATGGCTGATGTTATGACATGTCACACATTCGCCTTATACGAGATGCTCTCTGTGAGGCAGTGGTTCTATTATGGTCCGTGTCATACACAAAGACTCTGACAGACCACTCGGTACGGTCTTCAAATATTGGTGACAACAAGAGTGATTTGATGAAAATACAATTGGTTGGTCTTAAATTATCCCTGAAAATTAGAATGACTTTCATGAATAATGAAATGGTAGATCTTCATGTATTGGTGACAAATAGAGCGGTTTAATGAATAGAGAATTTAAGGTGGCTCATCAGTGGCTTGGGACGAATGCTAGTGTCAGGGTTCCATAAGCTAACTAAGCATGTCACAAAAAGCGACTAAGGCTAGTGTCATATATCAGAACCCTACCACAGAATGGACAGAGACACACCTCTGCATGAGACGAACGTTTCAGCCAAATACAGAATAAGAACTGCTGGACTGAGTAATGCATATGATAACCAATCTCAAATAAAGTCCATTGTTCAGTCCTAGCTCTGATCTCTCTGGTTCAGATTCTGAACACCACTTCTCAGCTCATGAATATTAAATGGTAACCTCAAAAGCCGAAAATAAGAACTGTGAAAAGAGACCAAATTGACATAGACCTGATGATTGACATATCAAAGAAGACTCCACATTGTGAAGAATGGGCGGAGGTAATATTGGAAGAGACCATTAAATCGTGAACTAAGGAATCAGCTGAATGTCGCATGTCACAGCTTGGGAGCATGACAAGCTTTACCAAATTAGTGATGTCTTGGCCAATGTATTTGGTTAAGATGGATATAGATTTGGTGAAGACGCTACGAACGGAATCTAATAAGAGGTAGAAGCACGGTTGTGTTGTCAGGAATGTTATTAATGGTTGACCCTCCATGTTCAGCGACACATTGCTCGCATTTTCAAAAGCTTGGTCCCTCAAATCAAGATTGTGCGTATTGTTGTTGGACTCTACGACATGCAGCAATTAAGTGTGTTCATTTGATGATCATACCTGGATGTAAGAACCCCATTGATGATCTGATCAATGATGCGCATATGGCTCAACCAGACTTGTTCGTCCATGAATTAAGTTAATTAAACCATTTATACGTTCTCATATCATAAAGAAGAGTTCTTTAACGCTTGTCATGAAGGAAGGGCTAGCTTAAGCCAAGCTGTGAGCATAATACCTGGTATTCTATACCAGCTATCTTATTATCCCAAACTGGAAAATAAGGCCATTGTAAAATGACACGATTCAATTTACCTTCATCTCGACACAAAACATTTTGAGTTATACGTAGGGAAACAGATGTGCCGGTCTCAGGGTGAGACACACCAAGCCACACATCGCAGCCATATTTTGTAGAGAGCAGACCCATGGACACCAACACCGTATGTTCAGTCACTTGTTGTTGTTAGTTTATCATAGTCAGTCGGTAATGGTCGGTGATTGCCATCCAGCTGTGGCTGTTATAGTTTGGGATTGTCATCCAGCTAAGTCCATTATGGTTTGTGATTGGCATCTATCTGTGACGGTTATTTGTTTATGATTGTCATCCAACTGTGACGGTTACGGTTTCTGATTGTCATTAAGCTGTGACAGTTATGGTGTGTGATTGTCATCCAGCTGTGACGGTTATGGTTTCTGATTGTCATCCAACTGTGAAGGTTGTGGTTTCTGATTGTCATCCAGCTGTGACGGTTATGGTTTGTGATTGTAATCCAGCTAAGACGGTTATTGTTTGTGATAGTCATCCAGCTGTGACGGTAATGGTTTGTGATTATCATCCAGTTGTTACGGTTATGGTTTGTGATAGTTATCCATCTGTTACGGTTATGGTTTGTGATTATCATCCAGCTGTGACGATTATGGTTTGAGATTGTCATCCAGCTGTGACGGTAATGGTTTGTGATTGTCATCCAGCTGAGCCGGTTATGGTTGTGATTTTCATCCAACTCAACAGTTTATAGTTGACATTTTATACGATCTGGGAGTAACCAGACAGTGTATTCCTATGGTTGTTTAATATTAGTGAAAGTTGTTTCAAAAAGTGTATTATGCTATCGAGTTAAGAACAATGTATGTGTCGCTATCAGGATTAAACAACACTTGCGTCTTCACACGTTAACATGATCAGAAGGAGAGAGCAGGATCCAGGTAAACTACATGCAAGTACAACAAAGCATGATCCAGGTAGACTACAGACTGGTACAACAAAGCAGGATAGACGAAGACTACTCACTAGTAAAGCAAAGCATCATCCAGTTAGATATAACGTTGATACAACAAAGAACAATCCAAAACGAGTACATGTTGGTGCAACAAAGGATAATTCAGGTAGACTACATGTTGGTACAACAAAGATAATCCTGGTAGACTGCATACTGATACAACAAAGGACACTACATGTAGACTGCATGTTGGTACAATAACGGATAACCCAGGTAGACTACATGTTGGTACAACAAAGATACTCATTGTAGACCACATGTGTGTAAAACAAAATATAGTCCAGGTAGACTTGCTGGTACAACAAAGCGGGATCTTATTAAACTATATGTTGGTACAACAAAGCATGATCTAACTAGACTACAGGCTGGTACAACAAAGCAGGATCTAAGTAGACTACATGTTGATACAACAAAGCAGGGTCTAACTAGATTACAGGCTGGTACAACGATGCAGGATCTAAGTAGACGACATGCTGGTACAACAAAGCAGGATCTAAGTAGACTACATACTGGTACAACAAAGCGTGATCTAAGTAAACTACAAGTTGGTACAGCAAAGCAGGATCTAAGTAGACTACATGATGGTGGAACAACGATGAAGGTCTGGAGAAACATCCTCTTTGACACATCCAGGTGATGTTTTTGTTTGTATGGTTCCATTGATCAATGACTACAAGTCATATTTTTGTTTGTATGGATTCATTGATCAATGACTACACGTGATGTTTTTGTTTGTATGGTTCCATTGATCAATGACTACAAGTGATGTTTTTGTTTGTATGGTTCCTTTGATCAATGACTACAAGTGATGTTTTTGTTTGTATTGTTCCGTTGATCAATGACCTCAAGTGATGTTTTTCGTTTGTATTGTTCCATTGATCAATGACTACAAGTTCCCATGAGGTTGAAGTTTACATGGAGATAACAAAAAAATCGATTCCACCTTTATGTCTCTAGCATATTGAGTTTTCCTCTGCGTATCCTAATCGGTAAGTTCTGTATTATTTGCTTACGAGTTTGAGGTTCCTGTCCGCGCGCATCTTGATCATGATGATGCATTCCTCAGCGTAGATGTGGGTTCCAACTACGTCTCCAGCGGATACAGGCTTGGGTCACGTAAGTATAGTGCGTGGAAATTACTACTCCAGTTATCTCAGGTGTTGTAGCGTAGAGCATGGGAGTTTGACCAACCTAGCAGAGGTCTTCCCCGCAGTTTCTTTCTAGCTCAAGTATACCAGACTGCTATCTCCAAGCTCCATCGAGTATCGTTTCGTTGCAGTATGTGACTTGCCTATACATGTTTTGCATGAACTGCTACTTTCCTCTTTTCGCCTGAGGCTTGCTCTGTAATATCTTCTGTATCTTCCAAGTCACATATTGTGTCCCAGTCATTGTCATTTGATCGACTGTCTGTCCAACTCATTCGTTCCATTGTTACGGAGGACCACATTCCAAATACGCCCAACCTTTGATCATACTTCTTCGTGTCAGAACCATACAGACAATTCGACACATTTGTCTGTTGTTGATGTTTTTCCTCAGTTCTATCATGCTTTTCTTTTATGTTAGCAGTTTATGTTTTCTTTGTAACCAGTCCTTTTGCCTATGTAATGATTATCGTATTGATTGTATTAGTGCGGGCATCTTCAGTGATGGTTTACCCTCAATATGTCAACCTATTTACTTGCTCGATTATGTCTCCATTGAAGATTATATGTATTTGCTTTATTGGTTTGTCTGTTATTAAAGTCATTGTCTGCAATGTCTTTATTGTAATGCCAAACTCTTTTTGCTGAGCAGCTAATTCGTTAAAACAGTATTTGCAACTTTGCTGTATAGTATTAACGTTCATATCATCTTCTTTAAAACCTATATATCCTGTAGCACTCCAATGTCCGATCCCTTTGGACCAGCTCGGCCTGCAAAAACGGTGTGCGGAAAAAAAATTTTTTTTTTTGAACGGAGTCACTCCTGACAGCCATTTTTTACTGCTGACTACGCCCTCCATATATACACGATATTTTGCCGGTTAAAGTATCGTATGTGCAATTACAAATGGCTTTTGAACAGTTTTAATTTTGTATACGCCGTTTGGAGCAAGCCGACTTTTTGCGAAAGGGAAAGTAGGTTGTTGAGAAAGATTTTTATCGCGTAGATCTGTTTATTTTGTTTGTTTAAATGAAAGAACTACGTTTGAATTGGAAACTAATAGTTGTGTAGATATTGTAAACACAGTATCGATACGTTGTTGTGGTTTCCATGGTTTTCTATCGGAGCGACTAGGCCTAGTGGTCGAGTCCAAATTTTTTCCGAGATTTTCATAAATTGTCAACTTCATCTTTTTAAATCTCAAAAACTAACAAACATACAACAAAAACAATAACACCCACATGTTCGTTATGCTATTGTGTATCTACACACCAGAAAATCATATTTATTGACAAACAAATATAAAAGTTACAAATTTTGAAAGACGACTACCACAGCGACTAATTAAGAAAATTAATTAGGTCAAATTTTTTTCAAAAATATATTGGAGTGCGTAAGGATATATATATTCCATCACTATCTTAGAATATGCGTTAAAGAGACTCGGTGACAGGATGCAACTACCACTACCACTTGTCCTTACTGATGATTGATCCGTTAGTACATATTTCATTGAAATAATCGCTTCCAACAACAACAAAAATATGCGCCAATTATATATTCATGGTTTTAAACTCGGAAATTGGAAATTCTAATATGCCAAAACGGCAGCAATAAGGAATTTATAAATACATGTAATATCTTTAAACGACAAACGTAGTACTTTCCATGGCTACATTCTTTAGTTGTCGAATAATGAATGTGCTAAACTGATTTTCCATGTTCGGCTAATAAAATAAAAAGTACAGGTAAGTCGGGTTATGGCTTACAATTACAGAAATGACAGAATTATCGAATATACAAATGTTGTCCAGAGTCACGGATCCCTACATGCCCTTAGACAAATCATATCATATCATATCATATCATATCATATCATATCATATCATTTCATATCATATCATAGCATATCATAGCATATCATAGCATATCACAGCATATAATATCATATAGATATCACTATGGGACACGAGAACAGATCAACAATCAAAGACATGTGCTGCTGATGAGGATGCGATTGTACTATTTATAAACCTGCTAAGAACATGATAATCAAATCAATCAAATCGGCACCATGTTAATGTTTAACGATTCGATTACCATAGTATGAACAAACGAGATCGATCTGTTTTGTTACGCTTTAGATCAGGAAACAACAGACTGTGTAGCCACAAGTAAACAATATTACAGATTGACAATTCAGCCATAGGGACATTGGGACGAGCACCCCATAGTGCAGATTAAATACTACAGAGCTGCCCAGGATATGATATACTGGTAACCTCATTGGGCTAGATAAACATAAACAGAAGACAACCTGCGTGGACCTATATGAGAGCTATCAAAGAATAACGTTTTGACAGAAGACAACATTGTAAACATAAACATATTTTCAAGGGTGCCACAGAAGCAGCGCCACAATAAAAACTATCTGAAGAAATGTTTTCTACCACGAATTGTCACATTCAATGTCAACGCCGCTGTATTGCATGGCTCCGTGATGAATAGAATAAATCAGAATACAATTGGAAATGGAATCGTAAGATAACTTGCCAGGGTGGCAGGCGTGGAAGGGTTCAGGGCGTTAATGTGTTCAGGGCGTTGAAGGGTCCAGGGCGTTGGTGGGTTCAGGGCGTTGATGGGTTCAGTGCGTTGATGGGTTCAGGGCGTTGATGGGTTCAGGGCGTTGATGGGTTCAGTGCGTTTAGGCGTTCAGGGCGTTGGTGGGTTCAGTGCGTTGAGGGGTTCATGGCGTTGATGGATTCAGGGCGTTTATGAGTTCAGGGCGTTGATGGATTTGACTCATTTGATTGAAAAAGAGGGCAGATGCTTACACTGATCAGATATTTATTATTATTACAGATTGATTATTATTGTGTTAATTGCTGACAGTCGGATCCTTGCCATGATTTTGGGAGTGGGTTGATATATGCAACTAGGCGCGCATTTTTGTTGGAGTAGATCCAATCCAAGTTTGTGTCAACGAGTGTTGTGCTTGTTGTCAAGTCAAGTAAAATAACCCATAACAGTATTGCCGTATGAGTGTCAGCTGTTATCTCACATTTCATGGGCTCGGCTATTTGAGGGATGTGGCCATCGCCTCTCCCTAGCCGTTTTTACTTGCCGGATTGCACTGGTACCCATTTAAGGCTGGGTCGACAAGTGAGTCGTTGCGATTTGACAAAAAAACAGAATCACCTCAACTGGGGAATGAACCCAGAACCACTCCGATGCGAAGCCAGCTAGCTAACCACTATGATACGCAGCTCCCGGTGTACTTATCCAAATGAAGATGTGTTATTTGTCTATCATATAAAGTCAGCAACGTGAAGTGTGCGTCAGCGCCACATGTTAAAAACTGTTCTTTTTTATTTTCGTCTTTTTCTTCTTCTCCTTCTTTTTCTTCATCTTATTCTTCTTCTTCTTCTTCTTCGTCTTCCTCTTCTTCTTCTTCTTCTTCTTCTTCTTCTTCTTCTTCTTCTTTTGCTGCTGCTGCTGCTTTTTCTTCTTCTTCTTCTTCTTCTACATCTTCTTCTTCTGCTTCTTATTCTTTTTGTTCTTGTTCTTGTTCTTGTTCTTCTTCTTCTTCTTCTTCTTCTTCTTCTTCTTCTTCTTCTCATTCATCTTCTTTTTCATCTTCTTCTTCTTCTTCTGCATCTTCTTCTTCTTATTCTTCTTCTTTTTCTTCTTCTTCTTCTTCTTCTGCTTCTTCTTCTTCTTATTCTTCTTCTTCTGCTTCTTCTTCTTCTTTTTCTTCTTCTTTTTCTTCTTCTTCTTCTTCGTCTTTGTCCAGATAAAAACAATAAGTTGTGACGTTGTGGCGCAACGATACCTGCGTCTTTCTGTCCGACACATTCAACTTCTGCTGACTTGTAATAGTACTTGGTTTGTTTTGGCATTGCGATTCCTATCTCTTGATCAGACTAGACTAGTGCAGTCAGGTTCCAGGGCCGCACGTAGAGGTGTAATATGGCTTTGGCCAGCTGTGGGCTGATGACAGTGATGCAAGCAGCCTTGATTTGAGTGACTGACTGCAGTTAGTCCTTGCAGGCAGCCTGGTTTGAGTGGCTGACTTCAGTTAGCCCATGCCAGCAGCCTGGTTTGAGTGACTGACTGCAGTTATCCCATGTACTGATCAATCCTGACCCAAATTACAAACCATGAAACATATTATAACAGCCACACAAGACACACCACATCTGACAATATCAACACAACAGACACATGTTCAATCATTTCTAGGATCTTTATTTCTGCACGACCTTGACATTTTGTTCATGTTTTAATTGTTGTCCAAATATGGGTCAATCCTCCTATGTTCAGACTTGCTGCAAGCTGGGATGTTAGGACAGCTTAAATGTCGGTCCATTGTTTTACTTTAGACTGTAACAATTAGACAGACAATCAATTGTACATGTTGCACAGTTAAACGGTTATATGGCAGATGTTATAATTAGAAGGAATGGATCTATATACACAATTTTGAAAGTATTTTGTCAAACAACAAAAACAGACGTGATCGATATATATATTTGGTTCTGGTTAAACTCCAGAACATAATACGCATATATCTCTGAGTGCCCAGTGTTTCTAATGATAAAGAAATAGTGTCCCCATCAGTGTAAAGTCAAACATCTGACTAAGACCCCACCCCAAATCGGTGTCCAGTCAAACATATAACTAAGACCCCACCCCACCCCAAATCGGTGTCCAGTCAAACATATGACCAAGACCCCACCCCAAATCGGTGTCCAGTCAAACATATGACTCTGGTCAAAATAAACGAGGAGAAAACCACATGCACAATTTTCTCGCTTTCATTAAAACCCCAAAGTACCAAATTAGGTCTAAATGGCAAATTCCTGCAACCAAACGACAACCAAACCTATCTGGGAGTCACATTTGATCGGCGCATGACATGGAAAAGTCAGATTGAGAGAAACCGACTGAAAGCCAGAGAAAGAATGGCAATCATGAGGAAACTTGCTGGCACAAGCTGGGGAGCAGACGAAGGCATACTAAAGAAACTGTACACTGGAAGAGTGAGACCAGTTCTCGAGTATGGCATTGCGGCATGGACAACAGCAGCGAAGGCGAACTTCGATAAAGTTAACAAACTTCAAAACCAAGCCATGAGAATTATAACAGGTAGCATGAAGTCAACGCCAATTGTAGAACTTGAAAAGATTACAAAAATGCAATCCATGACCGATAGAAGAGACTGCAGAGCCCAGCTGCAGTCAGAGAAACTCCGACGACTGACCGACCATCCAATGCACCAGAGACTAAACAATTTGGGAAATGGGAAACTAAAGCGGAGAAACTTTGCAGAAATAGCCAAAGCAAAGATGCACGAAGATCCCATAAACGCACTTACAACACCAAAACCCAACACTACTGTACGAAAACCTACCTGGAGGCAGGATATATTTCCAGAGGTGGTAGAAAATATACCAGGTATTGCAAACAAAAACTGCCAGACTGAAAAAGAAAGGAGAGATACTACCCTAAGCTTCATAACGAAAAGCTACCCAAGCATGGACTGGACCCATGCATACACCTACGGTTCTGTAACAAACACAACACAGAACGGAGGGACAGGAGCATTCCTGAACCTACCAAATGGCAGAAAAATAACAATGTCATTCGCTACTGGTAAGTACACAAGCAATTTCAGAGCGGAGGCAGAGGCACTGAGGGCGGCAGTGTAAGAAATGGTGACACACTGTGAAAATGAGAGCCATATAGTCCTGCTGACAGATGCTCTCGCCGTAGTCACAGCGCTAAAAAGCCAGCAAAACACTGAGCTTAATGACTTAAGAGCAGCACTCTGCAAACTGTGCCAGCAGTCCGCACCAAAAAGGGTAGTGGTACAGTGGGTCCCATCACACTGCAACATCCAAGGCAACGAGGAGGCAGACAGACTGGCAAAAGAAGGTGCAAGACTACCACACACAGATACCAGTATGACGTACGAAGAGTCAAAACGGCTTATCAAAGCCAGATACATGACCAAATGGGAAACCGAACATACTGGTTACACCAAAAACGATGCCTATTACCAGTTGAACCGAAGAGAGCAGGTCGTTGTCTTCAGACTTCGCACTGGCCACAATAGACTGAGGTACCACCTATTCAACAAATTCAAGATAGGGTGTACCGACGAATGCCCGTGCGGTACTGGTAAAATGACCGCTGAACATCTGCTGCAGAACTGCCCGACATACGAGGATCAGAGAGAGCAGATGTGGCCATCACCAGTGGAACTGCAAGACAAGCTCTATGGCAGTGGCGACAGCCTCAGGATGACCGCCGCTTTTTTCGAAAAAATAATGGTTACTGTCTGACTGCGTACGCAGAAGAAGAAGAAGAAACATATGACTAAGACCCCACCCCAAATCGTTGTCCAATCAAACATCTGACTAAGACCACACCCCTAATCGGTGTCCAGTCAAACATCTGACTAAGACCCCACCCCAAATCAGTGTCCTGTCAAACATGTCTAAGACCCAATTCCACGTCGGAGTCCAGTCAATCATCTGACTAAGACCCCATCCCACGTCGGTGTCCAATCAAACATCTGACTAAGACCTCACCCCACGTCGGTCTCCAGTCAAACATCTGACTAAGACCTCACCATACGTCGGTGTCCAATCAAACATCTGACTAGGGGAATGGCGTGGCCTAGTGGTTAAGTGGCACGGCTCACAACCAGAAGGTGCTGGGTTCGATCCCCATCACAGCACAGGCCGTTACCCCGGGGAAGCAAACCCTTAGAAAATGCATGAGGAAGCAGACCCTTAGATAAAATGCATGCTGAAGTCGGATGCACTGGACCGACAGGCGCAAAATAAAAACCACAGTGTAACGCACACACGCCTTGGGGAATAGATAAATAAGGCTTCCGCAAAAAAAAAACAAAAAAAAAAAACATCTGACTAAAATAACATGGAAGCGCTGGGGACGTCAAATCGTAGTTTTCGGCTATCGGGTAGTGTGTTACCATTTTGACTTTGATATACTACTGGGGTAAACTGATCTAGTGCCGATTGTAGATACCTCTGGGATGTGTTCCTTGTGTTTGCACTGTTCAACAATACCATCCGGAGTTTCTGAAACTCGTGAAATGTTGACATGGAACTTTGAGCAGAACGAGCCACAATGAGAAGATAATTGGTTCCTTGTTTTGTCTGGTGACATGATATAGAAGCCATATCATTTCCTGCATTATGATCGCCTTAAATGCTGAATAGTATGTGTGTATGTGGATACATGCTCTGGGGAAGGACTGGATTCCTAACTCGGGGAAGGAGTAGATACATTAACTGGAGAAGGACTAGATACATGACTGCGAAAAGGACTTAATACGTGTCCTGAGGAGAGAATAGAAACACGAAATGGGAAAAGGACTAGAGACCTACACTTGGTAAGAAATCGATATATGACATGGGGAAGGACTGGATATATGACCTGGATAAGAACTGGATACATGCCCCGAGGAAGGACTGGATAAATACCGATATTTGAGTGGGCATCCGGGAAAAAAACGGCTACATGTCCTGGGGAAGGACTGGATTCTTAACATGCGAAAAGACTAGATACATGGCTGGGGGAGGACTAGATATATGGCTAGGGGAGGACTAGATACATTGCTGGGGAAATGATTTGATACGTGTCCTGAGGAGGAAACACAGACACTATATGGGGAAGGACTAGATAAATGTCTTGGAGAAGAACTGGATACATGTCCTGGAGACGGACCGGATACTTGTCCTGGAGAATGACTGGATACATGGTCCTGGGGATATACTCGATACATGCCCTGGTGAAGGACTGTCTACATGTTCTTGGGAAGGGCTGTCTACATGTTCTTGGGAAGGACTGTCTACATGTTCTTGGGAAGGAATGTCTACATGTTCTTGGGAAGGACTGTCTACATGTTCTTGGGAAGGGCTGGATTTTGTCAATGGCGCAGACATTTAATTAATTGGTTGTTGGGGAGACCATGGACGTGTTTACTGGATAGATGACATGGGATTTGTTTATTAAGGGATATATGCATGTTGTATTGGATGGACAATCACACAAGTTCACCTCAGAGGTCTCTACGGGTTCAGGGAGAGGTTTATATTGGCTCAGGGAGAGGTCTCTACGGGTTCAGGGAGAGGTCTCTACGGGTTCAGGGAGATGTTTATATTGGCTCAGGGAGAGGACTCTATTAGCTCAGGGAGAGGTCTCTACGGGTTCAGGGAGAGGTCTCTACGGGTTCAGGGAGATGTTTATATTGGCTCAGGGAGATGACTCTATTGGCTCAGGGAGAGGTCTCTACGGGTTCAGGGAGAGGTCTCTACGGGTTCAGGGAGATGTTTATATTGGCTCAGGGAGAGGACTCTATTGGCTCAGGGAGAGGTCTCTACGGGTTCAATTACATGTATCTATGGGTTCAGGGAAAGGTCTCTATTGGCTTAGGGAGAGATCTCTATGGGTTCAGTGAGAGATCTCTACGGGTTCAGGGAGAGGTTGATATTGGCTCAGGGAGAGATCTATATTGGCTCAGGGAGAGGTCTCTACGGGTTCAGGGAGAGGTCTCTATTAGCTCAGGGAGAGGTCTCTACGGGTTCAGGGAGAGGTCTCTACGGGTTCAGGGAGAGGTTTATATTGGCTCAGAGAGAGGTCTCTACGTCTTCAGTGACATGCATCTATTGGTCCAGGGAAAAGTCTCTATTTTTTCAGAGAGAGGTCTCTGCGGGTTCAGTGACATGTCTCTAATGGTTCAGGTGGAGGTCTCTACGGGTTCAGTGACATGTCTCTATTTTTTCAGGTTGAGTTATCTACGGGTTCAGTGACATGTCTCTATTTGTCCCGGCAACAACAAAACGAAGAGAAACAATGCTGTGGTTGAACTGCTTGCCCCCTACCATGTGATGGCCAGTGGTCGATCAGCCAGTATGTATTCCATTTGGAGCCAGCGTTCTTAACGGACGTCCATGTTGTCAATATAATTAATTGTGATTCAATGAAATATTGCACTACCGCAATGATTGTTAATCGATTGATAATTGTAACGACAATTGACTGAATATATGCTGGTATGGCTATAGTTAGCAGTGATTGATTGTATGATTGTAACGAAAATTGACTTACAGTATGGTTATATTATTATAACGACCATTGAATGACCATATGATTGCATGATTATTTGAATAATTTTAAGATTATATGATTATTGGATTACTGCATTACTGGACGACCCGTTCTGAGAGATGATTTCGCCGCTGCTGGTCCAAACCTCACTCTACCACTGCCTTGTGTCTTGGCCCACGGTGGACCAATGACTGATGCGTTTCCAGTGTGTATTTGATGCTGTTTGTGAGTTCGAGGCAGTCGGTCCAGGGCGTAGGTAGTCTTCCCCTTGGTGGTTTTCTGTCTTGTGGTTATATGACTGATGTCGCTGTGCTCCGACGGTCATCAGTTCTCCAAAGCAGATGACCAGGCCAGCGATGCGTTACTTCTTCTGCGTGGGGAACTGCATCCTGCATCAATGGCATTTGTCGTGTGTAGTGTTTTGAAGACATTTCAAACGAGGATTGTAGAGCCCTAAGGCGAATCGGGCGTCTCTCGAGGCAGGCTTAGGACACGCAGAGTTTAGACTTCGATTTTTGTGTAAGTGACCTCAGTTCTGGGGCATGGGACATTGCAGGAAAAACTAGAGTTAAAGAACGAGGCGCTCAGGTTGTGTTCCTGAGTAGGGTCGGATGTCGTTTTGAATGGGAGAAGGTCGGGCAGGGTGTGTACGTGAGTAGGGTCGGGTGTCGTTTTGAATGGGAGAAGGTCGCTCAGGATGTGTACGTGAGTAGAGTCGGGTGTCGTTTTGAATTGGAGAAGGTCGCTCAGGATGTGTACGTGAGTAGGGTCGGGTGTCGTTTTGAATGGGAAAATCGGTCATAGTGTGTACGTGAGTAGGGTCGGGTGTCGTTTTGAATGGGAGAAGGTCGATCAGGATGTGTACGTGAGTAGGGTCGGGTGTCGTTTTGAATGGGAGAAGGTCCCTCGGGATGTGTACGCGAGTAGGGTCGGGTGTCGTTTTGAATGGGAGAAAGTCGCTCAGGATGTGTACGTGAGTAGGGTCGGGTGTCGTTTTGAATGGGAGAAGGTCGCTCAGGATGTGTACGTGAGTAGAGTCGGGTGTCGTTTTGAATGGTAGAAGGTCGCTCAGGATGTGTACGTGAGTAGGGTCGGTTGTCGTTTTGAATGGGAGAAGGTCGCTCAGGATGTGTACGTGAGTAGGGTTGGGTGTCGTTTTGAATGGGAGAAGGTCGCTCAGGATGTTTACGTGAGTAGGGTCGGGTGTCGTTTTGAATGGGAGAAAGTCGCTCAGGATGTGTACGCGAGTAGGGTGGGGTGTCGTTTTGAATGGGATAAAGTCGCTCAGGATGTGTACGTGAGTAGGGTCGGGTGTTGTTTTGAATGGGAGAAGTTCGCTCAGTATGTGTTCCTGATTAGAGTCGGGTGTCGTTTTGAATGGGAGAAGGTCGCTCATGATGTGTTCCTGAGTAGGGTCGGGTGTCGTTTTGAATGGGAGAAGGTCGGTCAGGGTGTGTTCCTGAGTAGGGTTGGTGTCGTTTTGAATGGGAGCAAGTCGCTCAGCGTGTGTTCCTGAGTAGGGTCGAGTGTCGTTTTGAATGGGAGAAAGTCGCTCAGGGTGTGTTCTTGAGTAGGGTCGGGTGTCGTTTTGAATGTGAGAAAGTCGCTCAGGGTGTGTTCCTGAGTAGGGTCGGGTGTCGTATTGAATGGGAGAAAGTCGCTCAGGTTGTGTTCCTGAGTAGGGTTGGGTGTCGTTTTGAATGGCAGAAGGTCGCTCAGGATACGCGATGACGTCTATTGTGATTATTTTTCTGGTTTGTCATTTAGATCTTGTGTAGAAGAGATCCCTAGAACGAGTCCGATTGTGTGTCTTTTTTGGGGTGGAGGGGGCGGTGGTGGGGGGGGGGGCGAGATGTGTGGTGGCAGTCTTGTAATGTGACCAAAAAGGTCGATGTCTGTTCATGTAGTCTAATATTGGTGTTGTTCCGACCTGTACTCTGATGTCATCGTTTCTGATAATGTCGCTCCTTGTTACATCAACTATTTCCCGCATCCATTTCACTTTTGATGTTACGATTTTCGGTTGTTCATTTGATATTAGTGTCCAGTTTTGACATTGATACCGTAGTGTCGAGAGATGTAACTCGTGTTGTATACAGCTTCTCCAGTAGTTATTATCACGTGCTTTCAATTCAGTATTGGTGTTAATCGCCAAATGGTCGGATTTTATGTATTGCATTTTTTTTAAAACTTTCATTGTAATTCTCCGGTAGGCTGATAACGTGTTTCCTAAGTATGTGAATCCGCGTAGCGCAGTGGTTAGTGCGATCGCGTCGTATCTGATTGGTCCTGTTTTCATTCCCCAATTGAGGCGGTAATGTTTTTACACACCATAATGGCTCCCGGGTCGACCCAGCCTTAAATGGGTACCGGTTCAGGCCGGGAAGTGAAAGAGGCGAGGGAAAGGAGATGGCTACCGCTTTCATATAGCCGAGCCTTTGAAATATAAGATCGCTAAGACATCACACTCCTACGGCTGTAATGCTATGTGTTACTTTACTTTACTTTACTTTAAGTATCTGACATCGTTCAATCGTTTGAGTTACTGGTTTGTAATGAATTATGATTAGCCTTCACCAATCTTCAGGAATCTCCTGTGTGGTCCATACTAAGTTATACATCTGTGTGGCAACAATATCTTTGAACAGGAATCCCATCAGTTCATGTACACTTGTTTTGTGCAGCAGCTTGAACTACATTTCTGAAAGCCGGGTGGTTTGGTTCTAACTGCTTGCTGACATTATGTTGGTATATTATTTGTGATTGTCACCAGTTGCTGGTAGACACTCGCTATCATAAATGATTATAATGGTACGGATTAATCGCGACTTACAGACACATGCAAACATACACACATACACATACAATACATAAACGAACATGCATATGTTCTCTTAGGCGTGCACATTGTTACAGGAGATCTACATTGTTTTTCATTGTTAGACACATCCAGACAGTAGTATCACACAAGAAGACACACCCTTCACTTACCATTGACAATGACGGCGGCCAATGCTGAAACATCGACAGAGTTGCCAGTATAGCCAACTATCGCCAAATTTGAGAGCTTCGCTTTGAGCAATGCTCGTATTTCCAGGCTGTCTTCATTTCCATAATAGTTCACGTCAAAACTGACTGCTCCGTCCGCTCTAAAAAACAAGAGAACACCAACAATTATGTGTGTCATGCCCTTACTCCGTAACCCTAGTAATTGAGTCACATCTTTATTCCAAGTAGGGAGTAGGGTACGGCGCTATAGCTGGTCTCTATGGCCTACCAGTACTGTTGGTTCATACAGACCACTCTTGCAGCTGACCAATAAAACTCACCACTACAGCTGGTCTATATGGCCTACCAATACAGTTGGTTCATGCAGACCAGTTCTACACCTGACCAATAAAACCCACCACTACAGTTTGTTCATGCAGACCAGTTCTACACCTGACCAATAAAACCGACCACTACAGGTGGTTCATGCAGACCAATTCTACACCTGACCAATAAAACTCACCACTACAGTTGGTTCATCCAGACCAGTTCTACACCTGACCAATAAAACCCACCACTACCGCTGGTACACAGAACATACCACTAGAGCAGGATAAGAGGTCCCACCAGTACAACCGGCCTATATGTTTCATCAGTACATGTCATTCACAGGGCCCACCAGTACAGCCGGCCAATATGTTTCATCAGTACATGTCATTCACAGGGCCCACCAGTACAACCGGCCTATATGCTTCATCAGTACATGTCATTCACAGGGCCCACCAGTACAACCGGCCTATATGCTTCATCAGTACATGTCATTCACAGGGCCCACCAGTACAGCCGGCCAATATGTTTCATCAGTACATGTCATTTGCATTGCCACCATTACAGCTGGTCCGCCAGCACAGCTGGTCCTTTTACCAAAAGCAAGCATACGAACATGATTTCCCTGTTCAGATTGCTAGTTTCAAGCACAACTCTGCTTATTCGTCTTTGCGAGATGATTGGAATGTTATAGTGCACGCATTCTTGTCAGCTGCATTGGCAACTCGATTAACCATTTTAACACCGTACACCAGTCAAGTCAAGCTACTATTCCAACCACTGATTGTTTCTGTTTCAGCTACTATTCCAACCACTGATTGTTTCTGTTTCAGCTACTATTCCAACCACTGATTGTTTCTGTTTCAGCTACTATTCCAACCACTGTTTGTTTCTGTTTCAGCTACTATTCCAACCACATTTTGTTTCTGTTTCATCTACTATTCCAACCACTGTTTGTTTCTGTTTCAGCTGTCGTGTGGACCTTACTGTCTTCATGTCCTGATGGCAGGAACACTCGTGTCATGGACCGTACTGTGTTCGTGTCCTTGTGGTGGGAACACCTGTGTCGTGTCGTGTGAACATAATGATGTTGCTACCTCACCTATCAGCCTGTTTAACGAGCATGTTGAGGATATAAAAGAAGGAGAGAAGACGAAGGAGACGCATCCTTATCTAATGTGTCTCTCAAGTGCCCCTGGTCAGCACTAAATGTGGACAATGATAGGCAGCCTGCCACAACACACTTTGTGTGCATGTGAGCTTCTCCATTTTGCAACACTTTCTTTGACATGATCAGTCGCATGGACAACCCTAAACAGCAAAATGGTACGTCAAATAGATCTCCCAATCTTCACTCTTTTAATATTATCCGTTTCGCTCTATCTGGCGCATACAGCCACGACTGGAGTTCCGTTACAGACGAACTTCCTTCAAGCATATATAGTGTGGCTCCTGTACTGGTTGGTGTGGTATGTTACAGTTGCTGGGTCCATAAACAACCGTAAGTAGGTATGAATTATGTAGTACTTGGTATGGCTTGGTAAAGTTGCTAGTCCCATACACTACCTTAAGTAGGTATGGCTCTCGTAGTACTTCCTGTGGCATGCTACAGTTACTGGCAACAGACACAGCACGTGATTTTCAATAACATCATCTGTAAGCTATCTTATTGAAAGTGGACATGTTATTTCGTTCTGGGTAAGGAAGTCACGTGACTCACACATAGAAACAGTGGGCTTACCTGACTACTAGTGTACGGAAATTGTCGAATCTACTGTCAGCCTTCAATGCAAGACGTACAGCACCTTCTAAAGCTAGCACAAACAGATTATACTCATTGCTACCTACAGCCCATATGGCTCCAGTGATTCTCGCGTCAACGTGAATCGTACCTGTAGACAGACAACACAAACGGTGACATTAACCCATTGTCCCTCTGATGTTGATAGGTGGCATGGGGAGGTGCAGTGTTATAGATTCGTGCCACGGGCTGGTACATGAATGTGCACGGCAGTCTGTTTTACTAAGGCTAACAGCTATCTCTCTCACTACATCTCTCCCTCTCTCACACTTTCCCTCTTTCCCTATCGCCCTCTCTCCATAGCTACTTCTCTCCCTATCTTCCTCTCTCCATATCGTCCTCTCTCCCTTTTTCCCTCTATCCCTATCTCCTTCTCTCTATTTTCTTGTATCCCTATCTTCCTCTCTCCATAATTCCCTAAATCCCTATATCCCTCTCTCCCTAGCTCTATATGTCCCTCTCTCCCTCTCTTCGTATCGCCCTCTCTCCCTATCTCCATGTCTTCCTATATATATAATATATATACTATTGAAAAGCCGTCATCTCACAGAGGATCCTCTGTGGTGAGCAAACCCTCTTTCTGTCGGGCAGCAATGCATCCCTCTCTTGTTGTGCTAATGTTTATGTCCACTCCTCCTGTCCACGACTGGTGCTGTCTACCCCTCCATTTCTTGATTCCAGTATTCCAGAACACTGACCAACCTGTAACGCCTCTTCTCCTGCCATATTCCTGGATCTTTTCCCCAGTTCTGTATTCGGAACGTGGCCACACCATGGTATTACCTCGGTTCGGCGACGAAATCAATATCTAGGACCTTAAGAACAATGTGTTGTTCCAGATGTCAGTAAGCCATAAAACAGACCGAACTTGACATTTGAGTCATCCCAGATGTCACTGAGCCATAAAACAGACCGAACTTGACATTTGAGTCATCCCATATGTCAGTAAGCCATAAAACAGACCGAACTTGACATTTGAGTCATTCCATATGTCACTGAGCCATAAAAAAGACCGAACTTGACATGTGTGTCATGCCATATGTAAGTAAGCCATAAAACAGACCGAACTTGACATTTGAGTCATCCCATATGTCACTGAGCCATAGAACAGACCGAACTTGACATTTGAGTTATTCCCGATGTCACTGAGCCATAAAACAGACCGGACTTTACATTTGAGTCATCCCAGATTTCACTAAGCCATAGAACAGACCGGACTTGACATTATGTCTTAATATCTGTATAGTGTGGCAGATGTAATAACTTCAGATTTTCACAGAACCCTCGACGCAAGAAAAGCCCATCTTGCATTTTGCATTTTTAACGGAGACTATCAATGACTACCTCGACCATTATCTATCGAGTAGCCAGATCTATAAATGATTGATGTTCTTCTAGTGTCGGCCATTATCTATCAAGCAGCCAGATCTATGAATCATTGATACTCTTCTAGTGTCGATACTTATCTATCAATTAGCCAAATCTATGAATGATTGATACTCTTCTAGCGTCGGCCATTATCTATCAAGTAGCCAGATCTTTGAGTGGTTGATGCTCTTTTAGTGTATCCCAGTACAATGTGCTTGTCGTTACGTGATGTTGTGTTTTTTCTCTGTGTGAACTCAGACATATGTTTTCTATGTGAACTCAGACATATTTTCTTTGTGTGATCTTAGACATATATTCTCTGTGTGAAAGACAAATTTTCTCTGTGTGAACATACGTGATTTTTCTGTGTGAACTTAGACATATTTTCTCGGAATGAACATATATATTTTCTCAGTGTGAACTTAGAGATATTTTCTCGGAATGAACTAAGACATATTTTCTTTGTATGAACTAAAGCAGATTTTCTAGGTATGAACATAGACAGATTTTTCTATGTGTGAGCGGACCTATTTTCTCTGTGTGCACATCGACATGTTCTTTATAGCACTTTGACCGCATTTCTGTGTTACCTTGAACACATTTTCTTTATGTATGCATGCACATATTGTCTCTGTTATCAGCAACTGATGATAACATGTTACGTCTGACAGTCTGTGATGACCCAATGTTGCGTCCTACAGTCTGTGATGACCTAATGTTACGTCCGACAGTCTGTGATGACCCAATGTTACGTCCGACAGTCTGTGATGACCAAATGTTACGTCCGACAGTCTGTGATGACCCAATGTTATGTCTTTCAGTCCGTGATGACGCAATGCCACGTTCAACAGTCAGGGAAGTCGCAATGTCATGCCAGTCTTCCAATATTGACTCACTGTAACGACGTCAATCGATAACGACTGAATGTAACTCCCGGAATTCGGTGTTGACACAAATTAACGGCGTCAGTGAGTGCTGACTCAATATAGCGCGCTTCAGTCTGTGGTGAGTTAATGCAACGGCCGTCAGTTATTGGTAATGTAGTTAAGCAGCCGTCATTCGGTGGTGACTCATTTTAACGGGCTTCAGACCATGATGACTCAATGTATCGATCCGCAGGCGGTGGTGACTCAATGTAACTGCCCTTAGGTGGTGGTGACTCAATGTATCGGCCCTCAGCCGATGGGGACCAAATGTAATAAATGCCACAAATGTGCATGTCAACGTACAAATTCAACGCACCACTGGCTTTTGACTCAGAAAGGTCGGGTATATGATGTTAGTAGAAAATAATGTGACTCTCAGACGTTCATGGAAGGTACTATGACTCTCTGACGTTAGTGAAAGGTACTGTAACTCTCTGACGTCAATGGAAGGCACTGTGCGATCTGACGTTAGTGGAATGTAGGGTGACTCTCTGACGTTAGTGGAAGTTATTGTGACCCTCTCACGTTAGTGGAAGTTACGGTGGCTATCGAACGTTAGTGGAAGGTACTCTGACTCTCTGGCGTTAGTGGAAGGTACTCTAACACTCTGTCATTAGTGGAAGGTACTCTGACTCTCGGACGTTAGTGAAAGGTACTCTAACTCTTTGGCGTTTGTGGACGGTACTCTGACGTTAGTGCAACATGCCGTCATCGTATTTATAACGTGCATACATAGTTACTGAAGCCGAGCTGAAATTAACAGACGATCAACATCTCTTCTCTGAACTTTTGCTGCTGATCGACCATTTTTGGACTTACACTGGACTTGACATGGGCCAAACATTCGATAAAGAAACTCAGACAACATTATCTGCTCATAGTATTGACTCTACCAATATTAACTACTCATAGGGTTTTCTTTACCAACATTAACTCCTCATAGGGCTGTCCCTACCTACAATAACTGTTCATAGGGTTGTCTTTACCAACATTAACTACTCATAGGGTTGTCTCTACCAACATTAACTGCTCATATATTTGGTTCTACAAACATTAACTGCTCATAGGGTTGTCCTTGGCAACATTAACTGTTAATTTGGTTGTTTATAACAACACTAAGAACATTATCAATTAGGACTGTATTGAACTCACGTCTAGCCAAAGTTGATTCTGAAAAAAATAAACACAATAGATGTTAACGATTGGGAGATGAGTAGATAATAGGTTAATGATTGGGAGATGAGTGCAGCACAGGTTAATGATTGGGAGATGAGTGGATAATAGGTTAATGATTAGGAGATGAGTGGATAACAGATTAATGATTGGGAGATGAGTGGATAATAGGTTAATGATTGGGAGATGAGTGGATAATAGGTTAATGATTGGGAGATGAGTGGATAACAGATTAATGATTGGGAGTTGAGTGGAGCACAGGTTAATGATTGGGAGATCAGTGGAGCACATGTGACTCCATGGTTGTAATTGTTACATGTTTAATGCCAGATGGAGCACAAGGTCACGACGGCAGCTAAATTCAGTTCAGAAACCTACTTCAGCGTTTTGCCTTTAATTTGAAGAGATGGTCTATTATGCAGTTTGTTTCACCCCAGGCCGGTAATATGTGCAACTCACTGAAGCCGCTGTTATAACACGCATCAAGATTCAGGTAGAATATTCTTTCTTCTCTCGTAATGGAATGCAGAACCCGCTCTATGACAATGGTTTATCTATATCAGCCTGGTCTGGTTTGGAAATGGTAAAACGACAGGTGAATGGGTCAGGGCTGGGATTAGCTAGCTCAATATTCTTCTCAAAAAGCCTGAGTTCATTTTTTATTAAATAGCCTGAGATCTTGTCAAACAGCCTGAGTTCTTGTCAAACAGCTTGAGTTCATTTCTTCTCAAACAACCTCAGTTCATTTCTTCTCAAATAGCCTGAGTTCAGTAGTGTCACACTGATAGCGAAATAGCATATGTAAATACATAATAGCAATGACCTACATCTAAGAATGCTGTATACAGCTTGTAGGCCTGGAACCAGAACAAGTCTCCGTCTCACTAATCATGCTTCATTACCACCTTATAAGAGCAAACACATATTTATGACATGCTTCATTTATCATCTTGTAAGAGCAAACACATATATGTGACAGGTTACATTTACCACCTTATAAGAGCAAACACAGATCAATGATAGGCAACATTTACCACCTTGTAAGAGCAAACACAAATCTGTGATAGGCAACATTTACCATATTGTAAGAGCAAACAGAATTGTGATAGGCAACATGTATCACCTTGTAAGAGCAAACGCAGATCTGAGACAGGCAACATTTACCACCTTGTAAGAGCAATTCCAGATCTGTGATAGGCAAAATTTACCACCTTGTAACAGCAAACACATATATGTGACAGGCAACATTTACCACCTTGTAAGAACAAACACATATATGTGATAGGCAACATTTACCACATTGTAAGAGCAAACACAGATCTGAGACATGAAACAATTTACCACCTTGTAGGAGCGAAAACAGATATGTGATAGGCAACATTTACCACATTGTAAGAGCAAACACAGATCTGAGATATGAAACAATTTACCACCTTGTAGGAGCGAAAACGGATATGTGATAGGCAACATTTACCACCTTGTAACAGCAAACACAGATATGTGATAGGCAATATTTACCACCTTGTAACAGCAAACACAGAACTGTGAAAGGCAACATGTACCACCTTGTAAGAGCATAGTGCAGTGGTTAGCGCGCTGGCTTCGCTTGTGAGTGGTCCTGGGTTCATTCCCCAGTTGAGGCGGTAATGTTTTTTTTAGAACGCAATGGCTCCCGGGTCGACCCAGCCTTAAATGGGTTACGGTTCAGTCCGGGAAGTAAAAGCGGCGAGGGAGAGGAGATGGCTACCGCCCTCATTAAGCCGAGCCTTTGAAATGCGAGATCGCTAACTACGGCAGTAATGCTATGGGATACTTTACTTTACTTTACTTTTAAGATCATACACATATCGGTAACAAGCAACATTTACCACCTTGTAAGAGCAAATACAGATCTGTGATAGGCAACATTTACCACCTTGTAACAGCAAACACAGATCTATGATACGTAACATTTACCACCTTATAAGAGCAAACACAGATCTGTGATAGACAACATTTACCAATTTGTAAAAGAAAACACATATCTGTGACAGGTAACATTTACCACCTTGTAACGGCAAACACAGATCTATGATAGGTAACATTTACCACCTTGTAAGAGCAAACACAGATATGTGATAGACAACATTTACCAATTTGTAAGAGAAAACACATATCTGTGACAGGCAACATTTACCACCGTGTAAGAGCAAACACAAATCTATGCCAGGCAACATTTACCACATTGTAAGAGCGAACACAGATATGTGACAGGCAACATTTACAACCTTGTAAGAACAAACACAGATCAGTGACAGGCAACATCTACGACCTTGCAAGAGCAAACACAGATATGTGACTGGCAAAAATTACCACCTAGTAAAAGGAAAAACACAGATCTGTGACAGCCAACATTTACCACCGTGTACGAACAAACACAGATATGTGACAGGCAACATTTACCACCGTGTAAGAACAAACACAGATATGTGATAGGCAACATTTACCACCGTGTAAGAACAAACACAAATATGTGACAGGCAACATGACATCAATCCGTATTGGATGGAACCCAATTCTTTAAAGATAGGTCGACATTGACCCGTTTTGTGATCGGACACATCCCAGCCTATTTAGGGACCAAACCACCATCTCTCGGGTAGGAAGCTATTGCACTACCCATTGTTAGATCGGCTCTCTGGTGCAGGTGTAACAAAGTTGTAGTTGATCATTGAATCACACTTCACGAATGGATGAATCAGAACAAATGTCCATAGAAAATTAATACCATCCAACAGCATCTAACTTCGGTTGCGGAGTAGATCTAAAACTGTATATAATCTCTTGTAGAACTATACCAGATCTGTGATATTATCTCTGTATTTCCTTTAGCACTAATATCAACAATACATATCAGTTTCCCATTCAGATGTGTCCCCTACACTTGAAACGTTGTCCATCTGGGCATTTGTCGCCGGGGCTTGTGCATCTGGGCGCTGATGAAGTGACTGCTAGTTATAAGTCAACCTCTAGGAAGTTGAGGACACGGGTTAAAGTTGACGTCTAGATACACGACAATAATGATAATAGGCAAGGTGTACATAGGTTATAATAGGCAAGGTGTACATAGGTTATAATAGGCAAGGTGTACATAGGTTATAATAGCCGAGGTGTACATAGGTTATAATAGCCGAGGTGTAGATAGGTTATAATAGCCGAGGTGTACATAGGTTATAATAGCCGAGGTGTACATAGGTTATAATAGCCGAGGTGTACATAGGTTATAATAGCCAAGGTGTACATATGTTATAATAGCCGAGGTGTACATAGGTTATAATAGCCGAGGTGTACATAGGTTATAATAGCCGAGTTGTACATAGGTTATAATAGCCGAGGTGTACATATGTTATAATAGCCGAGGTGTACATAGGTTATAATAGCCGAGGTGTACATATGTTATAATAGCCGAGGTGTACATAGGTTATAATAGCCGAGGTGTACATATGTTATAATAGCCAAGGTGTACATAGGTTATAATAGCCAAGGTGTAGATATGTTATAATAGCCGAGGTGTACATAGGTTATAATAGCCAAGGTGTAGTTGTATTATAATATCCAAGGTGTAGATAGGTTATAATAGCCGAGGTGTATATAGGTTATAATAGCCAAGGTGTAGTTGTATTATAATATCCAAGGTGTAGATAGGTTATAATAGCCAAGGTGTATATAGGTTATAATAGCCAAGGTGTAGATAGGTTATAATAGCCAAGGTGCACATAGGTTATAATAGCCAAGGTGTACATAGGTTATAATAGCCAATGTGTAGATATGTTATAATAGCCAAGGTGTAGATAGGTTATAATAGACAAGGTGTAAATGTGTTTTAAAAGCCAAGGTGTAGATAGGTTATAATAGCCAAGGTGTAGATAGGTTAAAATAGCCAAGGTGTAAATGGGTTTTAAAAGCCGAGATGTAGATATGTTATAATAGCCAAGATGTATATATTGTATATTAGCAAATATGTGAATAGGTTAGAATATTCAAGATGTAGGTAAGAGACTACAATGTTATAGCCAATTTGTAGGATGTGATTAAACGTATAGTAGCCATCTTGTAATGGGTCCCTAAACGTTTAGTAGTCAAATTGTAGGAGATTTTTAAACGATAATAGCCAACTTGTAGGGGGTGACTAAACGTATAGTAGCCAACTTCTAGGGGGTGACTAAGCGTATAGTAGTCAAATTGTAAGAGGTGACTACCCGATAATAGCCAACAAGCAGAGACACATGTCAGACAAATATTCAAATGATAGTGTCTATGTCAGCACGAATATCCGAGGTGCTTAGTTCACATCTGGGTGTACTCACCAGTGACTGACACGAAGGCCAGCAGCAGAAGGCAGCCAGTTATCATTATGGTCCTCATGATAATCTTTGCCTGCAACAATACCAGAAAACGGAGATAACATGTTTAACGCTTGACAGAATTATGTCGGTCGATGTTCCGTTGGGGTTCATTTATTCGTCGCGTGTTCAGCCTCGTATGTCAAGGTTAGGCTAGGATTTTAAGACAGTTAACCCATCTGGTATCTGCCGTCTCGTCGAGTAGGTGTACACATGAAATGGTTCGCATAATTATCAGAAACTCATTAACCGGTGGACATGTTTTAAGGAGAATATAAAACTCATTAACAGGTGGACATGTTTTAGAGGTAATACAAAACTAGCAGCTGAAAATGTTTTAGGGAGCATACACAACTAACAGGTGGATATGTTTTAGGGAGCATACACAACTAACAGGTGGATATGTTTTAGGGAGCATACAGAGCTAACCGGTGGACATGTTTTAAGGAGCATACAGAACTCGATGGTTGTTTCTGGTACATAATTAAATGGTGGAACTTGTTGATGAGACATCGGCCACGTGTACCGTTAGGGATATCCGGTCTTACTAAGGGGTTTATCCTTCAAGTGGAACCTCCCACAATGCATGTCTGACCTGGTCTGGCTGCTAGAAACATATGACATGTCGTATCTGCTATACGATGGCTGCTAGAAATATATCACAGGCCATGTCTGCTCTTACATGGCTGCTATTAACCTATCCCATGTCATGTCGTCTTTAACTTGGCTGCTAGAAACCTATCACATGGCATGTATGCTCTACCATGGACCTAAGAGGTGGTCTTCTCACCGAAAAGATGTATATCTTCAAGTGTCTTATATTAATCATTGAACATTATCAGTCTGAATCAGCCAAGTGTAAGAGTACATTTGCTTATCAATTGTCGATTGATATTTACGTTCCAAACTATATACAAATGTCACCTGCTATCCTTCCGTTTCCCCTGCTCTAACAGTTAAGGACACTAATTTACTTTAAATACATTTAAAACAATTACTAATTGATCGATTACATTTGTTTAAATATGTTGCACATGCACACTTGATATGTTATGATACTATCTAATGGTGTTAGATCGTTCTGATAACCCTGTTAAATGGGCCAATCAGAATACTCCGTTAAACCATTCGTGTTAAAATATCAACCCAGAAGTTGGCACATACCGACAACATGTTATCGGGAGGGGGGGAGGAGGGGGGGGGGAGAATATCAATGTGATATCTTATCGGCCCGTCCTTGTAGCAGATGTTAGCTCAAGATGGTTATTATGTGTTAGAACATCTAAATTAAATACGTGGGTGCCATGTAAACTGCAAATATGTCTGTACCAAAACCATGTTGACAGTAGGCAGTGTTCAGTCAAATATGTCTGTACCAAAGCTATGCTGACAGCAGGCAGTGTTCAGTCAAATATGTCTGTACCAAAACTATGCTGACAGCAGGCAGTGTTCAGTCACCATTAATTAGGCCAATTATTTACGGGATTATCATTGAGACATCACATGTACGCTGATTTGTATATGGCTCTGGGACGTGGCAGTGACGGTAAAAGTTCAATTCTAAATGTATACACCACACTTTAGAAGGTACACTTGGACAAGAATAGGCAGGACTTGAAGCAGAAATATCATGCAGAGATCACAAAGGCTTATAATTATCATATGCATATCTAGGGACTGGCATACATTTTATAAATGAACATACTATTTTGAGTTAGCGTTCCTACGCCACCACGCCCCATCCACTCGTGAATGGATTTGATCATTTTCCTCTTGCAAATTATATTGCAGCGAATGTTCTCTGAGCGTTATGTTCAGTGGTTCAACTTGTCCAGTCCATCTGAATTTGGTTATTTACAGTACCATTGGACCTAATAATAACAACTGCACGAGTATAGATCGTTCCATAATTGCGCAATTTTCTCACGAGGGCAAATACTATTGACTGTCGCAAAATTGTCCAGCATTTCCTCACTACGGTGAAGACATTTGGCCAACCTGGGGTCCTTTCCTCGGTACGCTGAGGACATTTGGCCAACCTGGGGTCCTTTCCTAGGTACGGTGAGGACATTTGGCCAACCTGGGGCCATTTTCGAGGGTACGGTGAGGACATTTGGCCAATCTGAGGTTCTTTCCTCGGTACGGTGAGGACATTTGGCCAACCTGGGGTCATTTTATCGGTACGGTTAGGACATTTGGCCAACCTGGGGTCATTTTCTCGGTACGGTGAGGACATTTGGCCAACCTGGGGTCATTTTCTAGGTACGGTGAGGACATTTTACCAAACCTGGGGTCCTTTCCTCGGAACGGTGAGGATATTTTGCCAATCTGGGGTCCTTTCCTCGGTACGGTGAGGACATTTGGGCAACCTGGGGTCATTTTCTCGGTACGGTGAGGACATTTTGTCAAACTGGGGTCATTTTCTCGGTACGGTCAGGACATTTGGCCAACCTGGGGTCTTTTTGTTCGGTACGGTGAGGACATTTGGCCAACCTGGGGTCCTTTCCTCGGTACGGTGAGGACAATTGGCCAACCTGGTGTCATTTTATCGGTACGGTGAGGACATTTGTCTAATCTGAGGTCTTTTCCTCATTACGGTGTTGACATTTTTCCAACCTGGAGTGATATCTTCGGTACGGTGAATATATTGGACCAACCTGGGGCCATGTTCTCCTTATGGTTGGGACACAACGTATTTTTGCCAGCAATTTCCTCAGAATGCAAATCAATTTATAATTGGTACACAGTGTCTGACAGAAAGCTGTAGAAAAGAGAGATTGATGCCACACGAGAAAGAGTTTATCAAATATAATTTAATGGCAGTGATTAAAATGATCAAATGTTATGATACGATAATTAATCATCTACTCAAACTGAGACCAGCCCTAGCCAGACAGAGAACAACTGAACATAACTTACGTATTCGAAGCTTGAACTGGAGTTGATTTGAGTAATCTGGAGACAGTTTAACTTCAGCGAATAAACGTCTTCTCACAGGCTCCTTATATACACCTCTCTGGTATACTCTAACGTAATTGGACCTGGGCGACGCAATACGATCATTTATTGTCAACACAAAAGGTGCCCTTTCATCTGTTTCGTGAGATATGTGCTCTCTCATGTGTGCCCTTTCACTTAGTAATATCATCGAAGAATCCGATCGTTGACTTCATCATTTCAATTACCTGCATCTATTATAAACCACTGACATTTGATTGCTTCTTAACTCATTGATCGTTAATTATGGCCCGTGTCCTTATCTATAACAACCCGACCGGTAAATGATCAACTGTCTCACCGTTGCCGGGGAGATGAGGCCCACACAATTAGATGATGATATGTATATGTGAATTGATGGAATGGATGGTCTCCTCCTGACGACATTAATTTGACAGCTGTGATCACTCTGGGGCTCAGTACTGGTGATTCAGAAGCGGATCGCTGCACCCTAATCAAACTGTGTGTAACACTACTGAGGAGGTTTGTATATGGCCAAGCAATCCCTCAGTGATGCTGCTACTGATCCCTCACAGTATATGCTCGATATTATTGCACAAATAAGTGGCCGAAAGTGGGCTTTAGGAAGCCCGATATTGAGGGCATACACAAGGACAGGTACGCCTTAGTAGGCAGGTCATGAACTGACTTAATATGGTTATCGTAGGTCTGTGGCTGGTTAATTAAAGTGAAAACGTAGGGTTGTGATTGGGGACTATGTTAACTTTTAGATCTGCGACAAACACTACACAGAACGGAGGGGCAGGAGCATTCCTGAACCTACCAAATGGCAGACAAATAACACTGTCACTCGCTACTGGTAAGTACACAAGCAATTTCAGAGCGGAGGCAGAGGCACTGAGGGCGGCAGTGGAAGAAATGGTGACACACAGTGAAAATGAGAGCCATATAGTCCTGCTGACAGATGCTCTCGCCGTAGTCACAGCGCTGAAAAGCCAGAAAAACACTGAGCTTAATGACTTAAGAGCAGCACTCTGCAAACTGTGCCAGCAGTCCGCACCAAAAAGGGTAGTGGTACAGTGGGTTCCGTCACACTGCAACATCCAAGGCAACGATTAGGCAGACAGACTGGCAAAAGTTGGTGCAAGACTATCACAAACAGATACCAGTATGACGTACGAAGAGTCAAAACGGCTTATCAAAGCCAGATACATGAACAAATGGGAAACCGAACATACTGGTTACACCAAAAACGATGCCTATTACCAGTTGAACCGAATTGAGCAGGTCGTTGTCTTAAGACTTCGCACTGGCCACAACAGACTGAGGTACCACCTATTCAACAAATTGAAGATAGGGTGTACCGACGAATGCCCGTGCGGTACTGGTAAAATGACCGCTGAACATCTGCTGCAGAACTGCTCGACATACGAGGATCAGAGAGGGCAGATGTGGCCATTACCAGTGGAACTGCAAGACAAGCTCTATGGCAGTGGCGAAAAAGTAATGGTTAATGTCTGACTGCGTACGAAGAAGAAGAAGAAGAAGATCTGCGACAAAATTAGAGTTTGAACTTAGATCGCATGTACTGTCATCATACTGCGATTTACGTTGCACTGTTTTGTTAGGCTTGCAGCCCCGTGCATCCGATTTCAACAGGCGTTTCTGTAGGGAACCCATCCTTAGCCTTTGGCTGTCCCCATCCTATCTGCAAGGCAGCAGTTGTTTATGATCAGAACGGAGGGGCAGGACAAGCTCTACGGCAGCAGCGACAGCCTCAGGATGACCGCCGCTTTTTCGAAAAAATAATGGTTACTTTCTGACTGCGTAAGAAGAAGAAGAAGAAGAAGAAGAAGTAGAAGAAGAAGATCGCATGTGATCAAAGTAATTATTTTATCAATGCCCAAAGAAGGGTTTTTATTGTTGACCACTGTAACGTTTTGAATAATGACCAAAGTAGCATTTTGTCTTTAAAAAAAGTAGGGATTTGAGTGATGTCTAAGGTAAGGATGTTATCTTTGACTAAAGCAGTAATTTTTATCGATGTCCAAAGTAAGGTTTTTATCTTTCGGCATATTCCTTTTTTTTATCTTTGATGCATTTAAAGCAATAAGAACACTGACAAGGGAGTTCCGTCCGGTTCCACATGTTATACATGACAAAGATGATAACACATTAACAGAAACCAAAAACATACTGAATAGATGGAGAGAGTACTGCAGAACCATGTATGGAGATAGCACAAAGCGCTCAGTTACAATCCTACCAAAGGATGAGAAAGAACCTGAACCAACATTGGAAGAAGTACGCTCTGCAATTAACAGCCTGAAAAAGGGAAACTCCCCAGGATGCGATGATATCGCAGCAGAGCTAATATAAGCAGAAGGGGAGGCAAGTGACCGAGTCTATCACAAGCTGTGTAAACAGATATGGCACAGTGCAGAGTGGCCAGAAGCATGGACAAAATCAATTTATATTCCCCTCCCCCAAAAAAGCAACCTGAAGCTGCGCACGAACTACCGGACTATCGCACTGATCAGCCACGCTAGCAAGATACTCTTGCGAATCCTATTTTAAGAAGGATAGAGAAAAGGTTTGAATCTGAAATTCACGTAGTCGAGACAGATTTTAGTAAAGACACAAGGACCCGGGACCACACATTTAATTTTAAAATGTAGAGTTTAATGTAGACATGTACACATGTTTCATTGATTACAATAAGGCCTTCGACACGGTAACACATCAAAATATATGGAGAATCATGAAGGAAATGGGGTTTCCTTTGCATATAGTACATCTCGTTGAAAAATTATACCAAGATCAACAAGCCGCTGTCCGAGTATCTGGGCAAACATCGGATTGGTTTGCAGTACAAAAGGGAGTCAGACAGGGATATATCCTCTCACCTTATCTGTACAACATATATGCGGAATGTAAAATGAGAAATGTTCGAGAAGACGAGAACATTGAAAGTTTCGAGCCATTTGCGATTGGGGGGTACGAGATTCCGGAGTTACGATACGCAGACGACACAGTGATACTATCAAGAAGTGTAGAAGGGCTAGAGCAGCTACCTTCAGCCATTACTGGACATAGTAAAGGTCAAAACCTGTTCATAAACATAAAAAAACTAAGATAATGACCACCGACAAAACACAATGTCAGCATAAATGTACAGTGGGTGTTGAGGAAACAGATCAGGTCACACATTTTGAATATCTGGGATCCAGAATTGACAAAAATGGCGAAAGAAATCAGAAGAAAGACTAGCCATGGCAATGCAGAGACTGAACAGCCTGCAGAAATTATGGCAGGGCACCAACAAAATGATAAACGTAAAAGTCTTCAGAGCCTGTTTTTGTCCTATGGCAGCTTATGGCTGTGAATCATGGACGATTGCCAAAACTTGCAGACAAAGAATCGAATCCTTCGAGTCAAAATGTTACAGAAAGATCCTCAGAATACCCTGGACAGAAAAAGAAAAAAAATGTAGACATTCGGCAAGAGTTGAGCATAGAAGAGAACTGGTTTATCATTTACATTTTGGCTAGAAAATGCAAATACTTTGGTCACATCAAGAGGCACAACGGTCTTGAGAGAACGGTGATGTAAAGTATGGTGCAATGCACAAGAGGAAGAGGAAGACCAAGAAGACGATGGCACCAAGATATCCAGGAATGCATGAGTATGACTGTAAAGGAGGCTGATGTTTGGGCAAGAGAACGAGTTTCTTTCAGATAGACTGTGAAGGGATTGAAATTCTGCAAAGGACATTCTACGTGATGATCGTATTCTTGACAAGGGAATGATTTTTATATTTGACAAAAGTAGGGTTATGAGGGATGTCTAAGGCAGGGTTTTATCTTTGACTAATGCAGGGATTTTGATCAATATCTAAAGTAATGATTTTTTTGACATCGGAGATATGATTTTAATCGCTGTCTGAAGTAGGGTTTCCATCTTTGAACAGGCAGAGGTTTCGTCAGGATCCAAAGATAATTATCTGACCACCTTAAAGTTTCTGATCAGCAATTGAAGAAGGTTTTTGATTAATCAATGATTAAAGGTGAGTTTTGATCAGTAACAAATGTATGGTTTTATCAGTGATTAATGGCAGGTTTTTATCAGTGATTAAAGCAGGGTGTTGAGTAGGTTTTTAATAAATAAATAAAGCAAAGTTTGTATCAATGATTAAATTAGTGTTTCTTATTCTTCTTCTTTGTTTGTCCTACTGTCCGTCCGATACGGCGTCGCTGAGAGGCGAGTTACATATAAACCTTGTTAGCGCCAAGTTGGAGGGTTGTGCTGTTGGTTAGTGGTAACTTCTTGAGAGTGTTATAAATACCCTCGATTCACCGATGTGCATGTGTGCCTCTTGAGAGTGTCAGAAACACCCTCAATCCACCGATTTCTGCCTCTTGCTCGTAGACCGAAAACCTTTATATGATAAGCTCTTGCTGATGCAGGCTGTCATTGGCTCTTTTCTTTTTGCCAGACGATAGTTAGTAGTTGTGCTATTAGCAAAACGATTAAACAATAATATTTAAACCATGTGTTGCCCATGCAGTATGGACCATCTCTTGCATTGTCTTTTTTTCCCAAAATGGAAGGTAATACCACTACATTTGGAACAAGGCAATCTGTAGAAACAGACAGATTAGCAGAGCAATGCTCTACGTGTTCGCCTGTCGAAGATTCACTCCTAGACCAGCCAACAACCAAGGCTAAGGGCATTTTCTGCCCTCCCATAACACTCAGCTGAAGATGTCTTTCCTCGCCCAAGGATAATGTCATTGCATCCTCTTGTGTGTGATCCTTCGCACATGATCGGCTGTCATGTTTGGAAGACGCTGACCAACTTTCAGAGTTATCAGAAAAAAGATTGCACAGCCATATCTGACAAAACCAGACAAGATAGGTCAGCATCGTATCTGCACGGATTCAGATGGTTTGAAATCAGAGTTTTCTGTATCCTAGATGCGCTGCCTTTCTAGGCTTTCGAGCCCGATCTGCTCCAAACTACTGGTTGAAGACGCCAGTAACTCGCCCTACGCCCCACCTCATATTAATCAAAACAGTGTTGCTGCACGAGTAGGACCTTATTGTCTAAGGCTATTCGACATACATGGGACATTTAGTTGGTGTTGAGAGTCCATCCCCGATTGCAGCCTGGACTATAACAACAGTTAGTTGGTGTTGAGAGTCTATCCCCGACTGCAGCCTGGGCTATAATAACATTTAGTTGGTGTTGAGAGCCCATCCCCGACTGCAATCTGGGCTATAACAACATTTAGTTGGTGTTGAGAGTCCATCTCCAACTGCAGCCTGGGCTATAACAACATTTAGTTGGTTTTGAGAGTCCATCCCCGACTGCAGCCTGGGCTATAACAACAATTAGTTGGTGTTGAGAGTCCTTCCCCGTCTGCAGCCTGGGCTATAACAACATTTAGTTGGTGTTGAGAGTCCATCCCCGACTGCAGCCTGGGCTATAACAGCATTTAGTTGGTGTTGAAAGTACATCCCTGACTTCAGCCAAGGCTATAACAACATTTGGTTGGTGTTGAGAGTCCATCACCGACTGCAGCCTGGGCTATAACAACATTTAGTTGGTGTTGAAAGTACATCCCCGACTGCAGCCTGGGCTATAACAACATTTAGTTGGTGTTGAAAGTACATCCCCGACTGCAGCCTGGGCTATAACAACATTTAGAACGTTTGCAGAGTAGATCCTTGTTTAGTAATGTCTAATGGTTGATGTGATTTTGGAGTATCCCTATGTCAGACTATTGGTTCATGTGACCTTTCACTAGCCCCATGCCTGACTATTGGTTGATGCGACCTTGGAGTAGCCCGATGTCTGACTATTGGTTGACGCGACCTTGGAGTAGCCCCATGTCTGGCGATTGGTTGATGCGACCTTAGAGTAGCCTCATGTCTGGCGATTGGCTGATGCGACCTTTGAGTAGCCATATGTATGAATATTGGTTTATGCGACCTTGGATTAGCCCTATGTCTGAATATTGGTTGATGCGACCTTGGAGTAGCCCTATGTATGAATATTGGTTGATGCGACCATGGAGTAGCCCTATGTCTGAATATTCGTTGATGCGACCTTGGAGTATCCCTATGTCTGAATATTGGTTAATGCGACCATGGAGTAGCCCCATGTCTGAATATTGGTTGATGATACCTTGGAGTAGCAACCCTTTACTCAGTTTTGTGTGTTCCCCTTCCGTCCGACAAAGTCACCTCACTTCTATGTGTTACATGAACTTATGTTCGTCAAGTCTGAGGTCGCTCTTCAAGTTACATCTGGATCTGTTTCGGTCTTCAGCTATGTCCAGAACCTCAACGGTCCCCTTACATGCTTCTTTGAACCTAAGCTGTGGTCGGCCACCTGTTGTCTCACAACACCCCAGCCTGCCTATAGAAAATAATTCTTGGAATGCCAGTGCCTTCCATGCCAATAACATAGCCAAGCCATCGCAGTCTTCTTTTGCGAAGGAAGGGTACATACTTAAGAAACCGGTGAATGAATGCATTTCCGCATTTGTTCGTATGTCTCTCTATGACACGACCGGGGTGGAAGGACAATAGGTGGAAGGTTTTGAGCCCTTGCTCTTGTTTGACATAGGATGCACACGTTTCGGTGTCGTATTGGAGTGTGCTGACGACACATGCATTTTAGACCATGGCCTCGGTCTTGGCTGTAAGTTTGAGGCTTTCTAAGAAACCTGTTTTTGAGACGAGAACATTCGATAGCAGCCCTGCTAATGCGATTGCCTATTTCGGGGTTTAGGGAGAACTTATCATTGCAGGGGGATACCGGATAAGTGAACTTGTCAGGAGTTGCCAGGTCGTAGTTATTGATAACGATGTTTGCAGTGGTATCTAAGTCTGTTTCCAGTCAATTGTTTTGTTCAGGCTTAATTTGAAACCGACATTTGTAAAAGCCTGGTATAAGCGATCTATAGAGCTCTGAAATTCTCGTTGACTGTGTGTGAAAAATGCACCTTCATCAGGAAATAAAAAGACCCTGGCAGTAACTTCCCTGCAATTTGTTTTAGCTTTGAGTCTAGCTAGACTAAAGAGATGACCACCATATAGGTGTGAACGCAGATCCATTTCGTGCTTCAGTAGCAACACTAAGATAACTCCGAATAATATTGGGGGCAGGACACATTCTTGTTTAAGACAACATTGAACACTAAATAAAGATGATGTATTACAATTGATTTGGATTGTTCCGTTCAGATCATCATGAAATGCCACCATAAGCTGCAGTAGTTTATTAGGGCAGCCTATTTGTAAACATAGTTTGAATTCAAGCCCTGCTAATAAAACTGAATGCTATTGCCAGGTCGATGACAGCGATATACAAATATATTGTTCTTCTCGAGTGATTGTTATTAAAGCTGGTGTAGAGAATAGATCATATCGATCGTTGATATTCCAGATCTGAATCCACATTGTGACTCCAGCTACAGTCGATCAGCCAATTTGTGTAGCCGCAGTGAGGTTACCATAGAAAAGACTTTGCCAACAACACTGTGCAGTAAGATCACTCTGGCAAAGACTTAGATAGCAACTCTTAGCAATAAGATCACTCTGGCAAAGACCTAGATAGCAACGCTTAGCAATAAGATCACTCTGACAGAGACTTTGCCAACAACACTGTGCAGTAAGATCACTCTGACAGAGACTTTGCCAACAACACTGTGCAGTAAGATCACTCTGACAGAGACTTTGCCAACAACCCTGTGCAGTAACATCACTCTGGCAAAGAACTAGATAGCAACTATTAGCAATAAGATCACTCTGGCAAGGACCTATATAGCAACTCTTAGCAATTAGATCACTCTGACAGAGACTTTGCCAACAACCCTGAGCAATGACATCACTCTGACAAATACCTAGCCAACCACTCTAAGCAGTGACATCACTCTGGCAAAAACCTAGCCAACCACTCTAAGCAGTGACATCACTCTGGCAAAAACCTAGCCAACCACTCTAAGCAGTGACATCACTCTGGCAAAAACCTAGCCAACCACTCTAAGCAGTGACATCACTCTGGCAAAGACCTAGCCAACCACTCTAAGCAGTGACATCACTCTGGCAAAAACCTAGCCAACCACTCTAAGCAGTGACATCACTCTGGCAAAGACCTAGCCAACAACCCTGAGCAGTGACGTCACTCTGGCAAAGAACTAGCCAACAACTGTAAGCAATGGCATCACTCTGGCAAAGACCTAGCCAACAACTCTAAGCAATGACATCACTCTGGCAAAGACCTAGCCAACAACTGTAAGCAGTGACATCACTCTGGCAAAGACCTAGCCAACAACTCTAAGCAATGACATCACTCTGGCAAAGACCTAGCCAACAACTGTAAGCAGTGACATCACTCTGGCAAAGACCTAGCCAACAACTCTTAGCAGTGACATCCCTCTGGCAAAGACCTAGCCAACAACTCTAAGCAGTGACATCACTCTGGCAAAGACCTAGCCAACAACTCTAAGCAATGACATCACTCTGGCAAAGACCTAGCCAACAACTGTAAGCAGTGACATCACTCTGGCAAAGACCTAGCCAACAACTGTAAGCAATGACATCACTCTGGCAAAGACCTAGCCAACAACTGTAAGCAGTGACATCACTCTGGCAAAGACCTAGCCAACAACTGTAAGCAGTGACATCACTCTGGCAAAGACCTAGCCAACAACTCTTAGCAGTGACATCACTCTGGCAAAGACCTAGCCAACAACTGTAAGCAGTGACATCACTCTGGCAAAGACCTAGCCAACAACTGTAAGCAGTGACATCACTCTGGCAAAGACCTAGCCAACAACTCTAAGCAATGACATCACTCTGGCAAAGACCTAGCCAACAACTGTAAGCAGTGACATCACTCTGGCAAAGACCTAGCCAACAACTCTTAGCAGTGACATCACTCTGGCAAAGACCTAGCCAACAACTCTAAGCAGTGACATCACTCTGGCAAAGACCTAGCCAACAACTCTAAGCAATGACATCACTCTGGCAAAGACCTAGCCAACAACTGTAAGCAGTGACATCACTCTGGCAAAGACCTAGCCAACAACTGTAAGCAATGACATCACTCTGGCAAAGACCTAGCCAACAACTGTAAGCAGTGACATCACTCTGGCAAAGACCTAGCCAACAACTGTAAGCAGTGACATCACTCTGGCAAAGACCTAGCCAACAACTCTTAGCAGTGACATCACTCTGGCAAAGACCTAGCCAACAACTGTAAGCAGTGACATCACTCTGGCAAAGACCTAGCCAACAACTCTTAGCAGTGACATCACTCTGGCAAAGACCTAGCCAACAACTCTAAGCAGTGACATCACTCTGGCAAAGACCTAGCCAACAACTCTAAGCAGTGACATCACTCTGGCAAAGACCTAGCCAACAACTCTAAGCAGTGACATCACTCTGGCAAAGACCTAGCCAACAACTCTAAGCAGTGACTTCACTCTGTAATTATTGCAGTCACATCTATCACCTTCCCCGAGCGGTTTGCTGGGTCTATGTGTATGGCAATGACATGGATAGCAGCACTGCCTCACAGACAGCTGTTCGTAAGAGGCGACACACTGAGGGGCATGACAAAACACTAGAGTGGATAGTTGGTTTGTTAAGAGCAGCATTGATGGCGCCTAACAGGCTATTGGTTTACTTTGCACAAGTGTTTGAGTCAGTATAATATGATGGACTCGCGCATCAGTTAACCACCCTCCATAGTGGAGTAATCAGCTGCTCGAGCCTAGCACGCTAAGCAGGAAATCCTCCTCCTGGCTACATAAACCTCACATCAGAGATGGCATCTGCACTGGGACCAATGTACCTGTAGACGTACAGGTCGACTAAGTCTAAGACTAAGAAGTATTTCACCTTTATTCATCTATAATGTGACAATCTTTGAATACCTCATATCTTCTGGTATAATGACCTCATGTGAACTCCCGCATACCAGCAAATGTATCGGTTTCAAATGGTCGCTTTCACAATGCTTGATCAGGGCAGGACAAATCCCGTCGCTGCCTGCTGCTTGGCCAAGGTTCAATTTGTCCATGGCTGTCTTAAGATGATCTAAAGATGGTTGGACGCATATACCCTCCATTCTAGGATAGCCTTGAGCAGCATTAAGGGTTGTGTGAGTGACCTTACTGTTGTTCGAGTTGACCTCAGAATAGGACACTAACTACCGCACCATCTGCATTCCTTTGTCAGTTAGTTTGTCGCCTCAGATGGATTTGAGTGGCATTGCCTTAATAATCGAGTGTCCAATAGCTTGTGTTTGCCATTATGCATGGCTCTGATATTGGCTGTTTGTGCGGCATCCTGGATGTGGTAACTGAGGGGACTCGAGTACACATTTGTACAGCGGCGGCCTGTTTTCTGAACTTGACTCCTGGCGGATTGGAGAGATTGCTGAGTAATTGCACTTGGATGACACTTGTAGTTAAGTTATTAAGAGTAGTTCGCTTTGCCTCAATTTTGAGTTTCGTATCAATTATTTTCTCGTCTAACCAATCATTTGATTGTGCACTTCCTCTCCCAAAGTTAGGAAGCGCAGTACCGAGAATGTTGGTTCTAAACTGTTTCCAGGATAATGTTACCATAGGGCTAACTTGCGGATTTGTTTAGAGTTTCTTCGAAGGCGTTGTTAAAGCGATTGATCAGTGAGGTCAGAAGTAGATATGTTTATGTCTGCATTGTCTTAGAAAGATGTAGGAAAGAAGCAGAAGAAGATGTATTTATGTCAGGACAGTACATGAAAGATTTAGGAAGGGTCTTCAATTATTCTCTATCCTTAGTCGACCTTTGCTTCTACAGGGGCAGATGTCCCTGTGCAGCGTCCAGCTCTGGTATGAAATGGATGTATCCGGAAGACGGGTGTCCTCTCTTTCGGACTAGTTTCGAGCAGCTTAATACTCCGCCGCTTTGGGACAAGCGCTTACGGAATGTGGTTAACCATGGTGTGAATTCATCAGAATAGACACACACACTCACTAAAGGAAATAATACCCACATGCTGTTATGCGCCATCTACGCTGCTCTAAAAAAAACCATCTAACCATGGCTGATGTTATGACATGTCACACATTCGCCTTATACGAGATGCTCTCTGTGAGGCAGTGGTTCTATTATTGTCCGTGTCATACACAAAGACTCTGACAGACCACTCGGTACGGTCTTCAAATATTGGTGACAACAAGAGTGATTTGATGAAAATACAATTGGTTGGTCTTAAATTATCCCTGAAAATTAGAATGGCTTTCATGAATAATGAAATGGTAGATCTTCATGTATTGGTGACAAATAGAGCGGTTTAATGAATAGAGAATTTAAAGTGGCTCATCAGTGGCTTGGGACGAATGCTAGTGTCAGGGTTCCATAAGCTAACTAAGCATGTCACAAAAAGCGACTAAGGCTAGTGTCATATATCAGAACCCTACCACAGAATGGACAGAGACACACCTCTGCATGAGACGAACGTTTCAGCCAAATACAGAATAAGAACTGCTGGACTGAGTAATGCATATGATAACCAATCTCAAATAAAGTCCATTGTTCAGTTCTAGCTCTGATCTCTCTGGTTCAGATTCTGAACATCACTTCTCAGCTCATGAATATTAAAGGGTAACCTCAAAAGCCGAAAATAAGAACTGTGAAAAGAGACCAAATTGACATAGACCTGATGATTGACAGATCAAAGAAGACTCCCCATTGTGAAGAATGGGCGGAGGTAATATTGGAAGAGACCATTAAATCGTGAACTAAGGAATCAGCTGAATGTCGCATGTCACAGCTTGGGAGCATGACAAGCTTTACCAAATTAGTGATGTCTTGGCCAATGTATTTGGTTAAGATGGAGATAGATTTGGTGAAGACGCTACGAACGGAATCTAATAAGAGGTAGAAGCACGGTTGTGTTGTCAGGAATGTTATTAATGGTTGACCCTCCATGTTCAGCGACACATTGCTCGCATTTTCAAAAGCTTGGTCCCTCAAATCAAGATTGTGCGTATTGTTGTTGGACTCTACGACATGCAGCAATTAAGTGTGTTCATTTGATGATATTACCTGGATGTAAGAACCCCATTGATGATCTGATCAATGATGCGCATATGGCTCAACCAGACTTGTTCGTCCATGAATTAAGTTAATTAAACCATTTATACGTTCTCATATCATAAAGAAGAGTTCTTTAACGCTTGTCATGAAGGAAGAGCTAGCTTAAGCCAAGCTGTGAGCATAATATCTGGTTTTCTATACCAGCTATCTTATTATCTCAAACTGGAAAATAAGGCCATTGTAAAATGACACGATTCAATTTACCTTCATCTCGACACAAAACATTTTGAGTTATACGTAGGGAAACAGATGTGCCGGTCTCAGGGTGAGACACACCAAGCCACACATCGCAGCCATCTTTTGTAGAGAGCAGACCCATGGACACCAACAGCGTATGTTCAGTCACTTGTTGTTGTTAGTTTATCATAGTCAGTCGGTAATGGTCTGTGATTGCCATCCAGCTGCGGCTGTTATAGTTTGGGATTGTCATCCAGCTAAGTCCATTATGGTTTGTGATTGGCATCTATCTGTGACGGTTATTTGTTTAAGATTGTCATCCAACTGTGACGGTTACGGTTTATGATTGTCATTCAGCTGTGACAGTTATGGTGTGTGATTGTCATCCAGCTGTGACGGTTATGGTTTCTGATTGTCATCCAACTGTGAAGGTTGTGGTTTCTGATTGTCATCCAGCTGTGACGGTTATGGTTTGTGATTGTAATCCAGCTAAGACGGTTATTGTTTGTGATAGTCATCCAGCTGTGACGGTAATGGTTTGTGATTATCATCCAGCTGTTACGGTTATGGTTTGTGATTATCATCCAGCTGTGACGATTATGGTTTGAGATTGTCATCCAGCTGTGACGGTAATGGTTTGTGATTGTCATCCAGCTGAGCCGGTTATGGTTGTGATTTTCATCCAACTCAACAGTTTATAGTTGACATTTTATACGATCTGGGAGTAACCAGACAGTGTATTCCTATTTTTGTTTAATATTAGTGAAAGTTGTTTCAAAAAGTTTATTATGCTATCGAGTTAAAAACAATGTATGTGTCGCTATCAGGATTAAACAACACTTGCGTCTTCACACGTTAACATGATCAGAAGGAGAGAGCAGGATCCAGGTAAACTACATGCAAGTACAACAAAGCATGATCCAGGTAGACTACAGACTGGTACAACAAAGCAGGATAGACGAAGACTACTCACTAGTAAAGCAAAGCAGCATCCAGTTAGATATAACGTTGATACAACAAAGAACAATCCAAAACGAGTACATGTTGGTGCAACAAAAGATAATTCAGGTAAACTACATGTTGGTACAACAAAGATAATCCTGGTAGACTGCATACTGATACAACAAAGGACACTACATGTAGACTGCATGTTGGTACAATAACGGATAACCCAGGTAGACTACATGTTGGTACAACAAAGATACTCATTGTAGACCACATGTGTGTAAAACAAAATATAGTCCAGGTAGACTTGCTGGTACAACAAAGCGGGATCTTATTAAACTATATGTTGGTACAACAAAGCATGATCTAACTAGACTGCAGGCTGGTACAACAAAGCATGATCTAAGTAGACTAGATGTTGGTACAACAAAGCAGGATCTAAGTAGACTACATGTTGATACAACAAAGCAGGGTCTAACTAGATTACAGGCTGGTACAACGATGCATGATCTAAGTAGACGACATGCTGGTACAACAAAGCAGGATCTAAGTAGACTACATACTGGTACAACAAAGCGTGATCTAAGTAAACTACATGTTGGTACAGCAAAGCAGGATCTAAGTAGACTACATGCTGGTGGAACAACGATGAAGGTCTGGAGAAACATCCTCTTTGACACATCCAGGTGATTACTGCAGGTCAGGTCAGACCACCAAATGCTGGTCACGGGCGTCAAGATCTAGACAAGCATCTACATTGTATAAATCTCTCAGCCACTGCTATCTGACGTCAGCTTTATATCTCTAGAGTGGTCCATAGAAATACAAAACACGGTCGATGTGCGTATGGCAGTGCAGGAAGATATGACGCCGATGAAGTTGCTGTGCAGACAAGAAATATGTTCATTTGAACTTTATTTATGAAAGCAGAGAACAAGAATATATTCGTGAAATGAAAAATACGTTGGAGAGAAGTATTCGAAGGCACCAGAAAGAACCGACAATAGCGCATGTGAGCAAAGGTAGATAGGGCTCGAACAGCAATCAAAGTGTACCATGTACAGGCACAGACTTGCTTCAAAGATTACAGCAAAACTTTAGATTGTGAGCACAATGATGGACAACCAAAGAGAACATATGTTTCCCAATACACTTCATTCAACTCTCCTCTTCTTCTTCCTCCTGCTCATTGTCGTGTTTCTTTATCTTTTTTCTAATTTCTTCTTCTACCTCCTCATCTTCATTCTCCACCACATCTTGTTTTCTTCATCCTCATTTTCTTCTTTCTCGACCACATCTTTTTTTCTTCCTTCTCATCTTATTTTTTCTCCACAACATCTTTTTGTTTCTTTCTCCTAACCTTCTTCTTCCTCCTCATCTTCTTCTTCCTCTTCATCTTTCTCCACTATATCTTTTTGTTCTTCCTCCTCATCTTCGTCTTTCTCCACCACATCTGTTTTTCCTTCCTCCTCATCGTCTTCTTTCTCCACCACATCTTTCTCCACCAGATATTTTTCCTCTTCCTCCTCATTTTTCTCTACCACATCTGTTTTCCTTCCTCCACATCTTCAACTGCATCTTTTTATTCTTCCATTTCTTTGTTTCTTCTTCTATTTGTTATGGTGTACTATTATTGTATTATCCATCGTCTTTCTCCTCTTCTTATTATTTCTCAATTTTGTTTCCTTCAGGAACAATGTCTGAAACACATTTAACCGCGTTTGTGGACATATTACAAAGGCTTTCCTCAGACATGTATTATATCAACAGGATCTCAACGATAGCCCATTTGACGGAAATGCTCGTCTATTCAAAAAATGTAAAGACAGTATCAACAAATACATCTACATCAGCAATTTTAGAAAAAAACGATTACTGCAAAAATGTGCGGATCTTGTCACATGACCTCATCAGGCGGAGGTTTGAACGGCTGCCAGAGAAGGTGTGGGGATATTTCCAAAAGGACACGACTCACCGTTAGGAACTGATCTACAATTCGCGTTGTCAGGGTTGAGAAAGTTAATACACGAAGTATATGAGAACTTGCAACACCCACGTGACCGGTTCAATGAATTTGAAAAAAGGAGCAATTCATAGGGCAGAACAAGGAATCAGAAGATTCCAACTGATGGCCAATAAGACAAGCCCATTCTGCAACCATGTGGAAAGCTTCGCATGGCATGTCATTGGGGCTAAAAGTGTCGCTTGCTACTTCCATCAGATTGATACACTCCCGTCCCCAGTGTGATGCAGCAGTTCACTGTTGACTACATAGATGATGTTTTGATCCGTACGGTCGGAACTGAGATAAATCATCTTAAAGACGTTCAGGATTTGTAGTAAATCAATATGGGATGTAACTAAACTAGGAACATGAAACATCCATTAGGGGGCTATCAGAGTCGTGGACGGTCAGAGAGGTCAAGGGATTGATGTTTGCGGCTATTACTACAGGTTCAGTCTGAACTACTCTCAAATTGTCGTACATCTTTATAGATAACGGAAAAGTACGACTGATTTACCCAGAGTGACGACTAAAAATGGGCCTTTGAGTATTTCAAGAATATCCTAATGTCTATAACGCTGTTAATTAACACATCCGGCGACCAGGACTTAGTTGTTTTTTTTACTGAGGATACAAATAGTGCAGCTGAGCGTGACTAGTGAAGTCCTGCCTGGTTGGAGAGTTAGTAACGGTTCCAGGGATTAGGAATGAGCTTCACCTTTTATTCTTGTCCCACAAATTAGGAAAGTCTTGCACTGGTCGACGGTCGAGACAGAAGCTTACGTCATCCACTACTTCTTACAAGAGTTGAGCTTCTACCTGCACAGCGCAAGGATCATAATCCGAACCGACCACAAAACGTTGGTCTCTGTTAGAATTATCGATTCTAATCAAAAACATTGACACTTGTGTTGTCAATCTTCGAGGGTACGAGGCAACGATACATTAAGTACCAAAGTCTTAGAACGCGCACGTGGACCTGTAATTAAGGATCCCGTACCACAACTGTAATATCGATGAGTTAGGCTAGGAGCCACTAGATAGAGCCTACTACATAAAGCCGTAGAAATTCGGCTACCTGGAAACAAACATGAACATTAATGTTTAAATACCAGTATTCTAAGTAGACGATCTTTGATATGCTGCTTGAATAATAACAAGACGAAGACATTAGGTACATAACATAAATTATTCAAGCAAACAGTGGGGATACAGAGCTCAAGAATTGGGTGATCCCTGTTAAAGACAATCAACTGTACTACCCAGCCGGGCGCAAAAACAAGCTTAGAGACTAAAAGTATGTGCCGTCTCGTTTAATCCAAAATGTAATTCAACAATACCACGATATATATGGGATCATGTAGAAGAATAAGGCTACTGACTCCATTAGGATAAAGTATTACTGGCCTGGGTTGTGTAAGGAGGTCAATGAATACGTAGTCAAGGGTGAGAACTGAACATTAGAAATATGAAAGCTATTAAATATCTGCTCCCAAACATGAGCATTCAACACCACCCGATCAAGAAGGTCAACATCCCCGGACCTCAATGTACCAGATTGTTGGGTAACAAACACATTCTACAGTTTACCGACTGGAGCAGCGTTGGCAGGAAGATAGTCCAGTTGCTGAAAGGACCACCGAGAATGTACTTGGTATATGTTTTTACATTTTCGTCCATGATCTGGATGTCGTCAGATTGTCCAAACAGACAAAGAAAAAGTGATCACTGATCAAATGTTCAGTCAGATGAAGGTCAGACTAGAACATCCAGCGCCCCCCTCCCACCATCATTCTACTGGCCCGAAAAAACGGTATGAGTGAGAGACTACACGGACCTATGATCCAAATTGCTGGAAGACAATCCCCAAGACTGGAATGGTCTTAGATCAACCGCTACCGGCATTAGGGTCACTGTGGAGGTAGCCATCATACACTCCCAAGGTTAGGGTCACTGTGGAGGTAGCCATCATACACTCCCAAGGTTAGGGTCACTGTGGAGGTAGCCATCATACACTCCCAAGGTTAGGGTCACTGTGGAGATAACAATCAGACACTCCAAAAGTTAGGGTAAAGTTGAAGTAAGCACCAGCCACTCCCAAAGTTAGGGTCAATGTGGAGGTAGCCATCAGCCACTTCCAAAATTAGAGTCAATATGGAGGTAACCATCAGACACTCCCAAAGTTAGGGTCACTGTATCAGACACTCCCAAAGTTAGGGTCAAAGTGGGGGTAACCACCACACTACCAAAATTAGGGTCAAAGTGGAGGTAACCGCCAGACACTCCACAAGTTAGGGTCACTGTGGAGGTAACCACCAGACATTCCCAAAGTCAGGGTCACTGTGAATGTAACCATCAAACACTCCAAAAGTTACGGTCGAAGTGGAGGTAATCCTCAGACACTCACAAAGTTAGAGTCAAAGTGGAGGTAACCACCAGACACTTCTAAAGTTAGGGTCAAAGTGTAGGTAACAATCAGACACTCCCAACGTTAGGGTCAAAGTGGAGGTAACCATCAGACACTCCCAAAGTTAGGGTCAAAGTGGAGGTAACCACCAGACACTCCCAGAGTTATGCTCAATGTGGAGGTAACCATCATACACTTCCGACGTTAGGGTCACTGTATTAGACACTGCCAGTTAGGGTCAAAGTTGAGGTAACCAGCATACACTCCCAAAGTCAAAGTCAATGTGGAGGTAACCATAAGACACTCCGAAAGATAGGGTCAAAGTGGAGGTAACCACCAGACACTCACAAAGTTAGAGTAGAAGTGGAGGTAACCAGCAGACACTCCGAAAGTCAGTGTCAAAGTGGAGGTAACCACCAGCCACTTCCAACTTTAGGGTCAAAGTGGAGGTAACCATCAGACAATCCCAAAGTTAGGGTCAAAGTGAAGGTAACCACCAGACAATCCCAAAGTTGATTGTTATTTTGTCGAAAAACTGCCCTGCTCCTAGATGACTTCTTCTTCTGCTTTCGTTCTCAATCTCCAGCTACCGAGCCCCGAACAGGACTTTGCGAGAACGTAATGCGCTGTGTCGCTAGTTTACAGCTTTGCTGCGATATTTGCACCTCTCGGTCAGACACATCCGTCCTCGGCAGATCCTAGATGACTAATGTCATACCTCAGATAACTAATGTACTCATTTGAGATAACTAATGGCATGCAGCTAGGTGACTACTTTCCTACCTCAGATAACTAATGTCCTACCTTCAGATAAGTAAAGTCCTGCTCCTAGATGACTAATGTCCGACCTCAGCAAACGAATATCCTACCTTTGATAACTAATGTCCTACCGTAGTAAAATAATGTCCTACCTTAGATAATGTCCTACCCTTAGATAACTAATTACCTGCTCCTAGATGATTAATGTCCTACCTTGGATAACTAATGTCCGACCCCTAGATGAATAATGTTCTACCCCTAGCTATTTAATGTCCTAACCCGCGCTAACGAATGTCCAAGCCCTAGCTAATTAATTTCCTAACCCTAGTTAGTTAACTAATGTGCCTCACTTATATAACTAATGTCCTAGCCTTAGCTAACGAATGTCCTAGACCTAGCTATCTAATGTCATGGCACTAGTTAGTTAACTAATGTGATTCACCTAGATAACTAATGTCCTAGCCCAAGATAACTAATGTCCTAGACATATCTAACGAATGTCCTGGCCCTAGTTAGTTAACTAATGGTTACTTAAAAGGAAACATTTTTTTAGACTAATATCATCAACATTTCTGCAAGAAACTGCTAGCGCCATTTCTTAAAGTAGATCTCAACGGAAAGAAGACCATTCGAGACGATCAACCTCAGACCATCCAAACAAGGGACTTTGTTTCCTGCAAGCGATATTGTTAGAACATCACAATTCAATATGAAATGGGAGGCAAATTACTTTTGTTTCAAAAAAATTACGCGCCATAACTTAATGAAGGATCAGTTGATGTCGCATTCTGTTAAAACAAGCACCGTGGCCCTGAGTTAGTGGAGCCGCCTATTGGTAGCGAGAGAAGGTAGGAGTTGTACTTCTGCCACTCTGCGAGAGGAAGTGAGGGAAGAGGAGGAAACACAGCAGCAGGACCGGAGATGGCTTCGTACGCTCCCGCACCAGACCCTAGTCGTGCCAGAGAATTAGATGATATGACAGAAGAGAAAGAGGACAACCCAGCAGACATTGAAATGTTGAGAGAGAATACTTACATAAAGAGTGAGAAAGGAACGCGCCCTTTAATGCTGCACGAGCTGCTACCAGCCGAGGAAAGGAGAAGAGTGACAGACAAGAACAATTGAAAATAGTTTTACAGAGAACAAGGATCAACTCAGAGGTGACCTTCCACTCCTGGAGGGACAGCAGATGCTGTCTGACCGAGATCTATGATTGCAACAAGAAAACAGACATGTCCGCCCTTCGATTGTTCAGAAGTTAGCGTGGAGAAATCATAGCTGAGGCTTGGTTCAGAAGTTAGCGTGGAGAAATCATAGCTGAGGCTTGGTTCAGAAGTTAGCGTGGAGGAATCATAGCTGAGGCTTGGTTCAGAAGTTAGCGTGGAGAAATCATAGCTGAGGCTTGGTTCAGAAGTTAGCGTGGAGGAATCATAGCTGAGGCTTGTTCAGAAGTTAGCGTGGAGGAATCATAGCTGAGGCTTGGTTCAGAAGTTAGCGTGCAGGAATCATAGCTGAGGCTTGGTTCAGAAGTTAGCGTGGAGGAATCATAGCTGAGGCTTGTTCAGAAGTTAGCGTGGAGGAATCATAGCTGAGGCTTGGTTCAGAAGTTAGCGTGGAGGAATCATAGCTGAGGCTTGGTTCAGAAGTTAGCGTGGAGGAATCATAGCTGAGGCTTGGTTCAGAAGTTAGCGTGGAGGAATCATAGCTGAGGCTTGGTTCAGAAGTTAGCGTGGAGGAATCATAGCTGAGGCTTGGTTCAGAAGTTAGCGTAGAGGAATCATAGCTGAGGCTTGGTTCAGAAGTTAGCGTGGAGGAATCATAGCTGAGGCTTGGTTCAGAAGTTAGCGTGGAGGAATCACAGCTGAGGCTTGGTTCAGAAGTTAGCGTGGAGGAATCATAGCTGAGGCTTGGTTCAGAAGTTAGCGTGGAGGAATCATAGCTGAGGCTTGGTTCAGAAGTTAGCGTGGATGAATCATAGCTGAGGCTTGGTTCAGAAGTTAGCGTGGAGGAATCATAGCTGAGGCTTGGTTCAGAAGTTAGCGTGGAGGAATCATAGCTGAGGCTTGGTTCAGAAGTTAGCGTGGAGGAATCATAGCTGAGGCTTGGTTCAGAAGTTAGCGTGGAGGAATCATAGCTGAGGCTTGGTTCTGAAGTTTACGTGGAGGAATCATAGCTGAGGCTTGGTTCAGAATTCGTACACTCGAAAGACAACCCACCACACGTGACTTCCAACCCGCCACACGTGACTTCCAACCCACCACACGTGACTTTTAACCCACCACACGTGACTTCCAGAGGGGCGATCAAGACTGAAAGATGCATTCGCATCAGCAGTGCAGCAAACCAGGAAGCGAAACAAAGTAATGTTGGCAGCAAGGCCAAATGAGCCGGCAAATTCAAGTTCCTCACTCATAATTCCCTCAAATAATATATAGAAAAGTGTTGGGGAGAGTGTACATCCCTGTCTCACACCGACAGATGTGCGAAACCAGTCCATGCGCCTTCTATTCACAAAACCTGCCACATACGCTTTGTCATACAAGTGTAGAAGGACATGTTTTAACAATTTTGGTAACAATCTGTATCCCTTAATTGTGAATGCTTATGATGTTTGAAGAACGGGCTGCTTGTACTGCATAGTGCTGAGAGGGACTTGGTTGTGCAAGGAGGTTGACAGAGGAGGTTGACAGAGGAGGTTGACAGAGGAGGTTGACAAAGGAGGTTGACAGAGGAGGTTGACAGAATAAAGAAGTGGGATGTCCCGGTAAGTAGTATTGATGCGGTGTTACGACAAAAAATGTTTGAAAAAGACGTATGCTCATGTGGTGAAGAGAGTGTCGGTGGGGATGTACATGGGAAGATGTGGGCCAAAAGGAAGGTACCCTATGTTCGGCACAGTAGCCAGGAATTTCCCGTGTATATGGGAGTGTCACGCGATGACACGTCCAAGATCTGGCTAGGACCAGGGACAAAGGACAAAGATAACGAGTCACTGGAACAGTTTGAGGGGACAGGTAACATCCGAATACTCATAAAAGGGAGATGTCAGTTTATGACGTCACGTGGGGGTCGAAGCGTACTTTAAAGTGAACTTTGATGTGTTTATAATTTAGGGTGGGTAGAATAGTATATTTGTATACCGGGCAAATGATGTAATATGAAGCTATTGAGGGTGTGAGATAACATGTTGTGCTGAATTTAGGGAATATAATAGTTTGTCCCAGGAAAGATATCAAGAAACATATGTCATGTGATTTCCAAGCATGTGGTGTTACTGTTTGATGCAAAAGTTAGAAAAACAGTAGATCCATTGACAATGTTCTCACTGAGGTAGGCGCACACAGACATGTATTGCAAATGATACAAGAACAAAGATTGCTTTGGATTGCGTACACTATGATAAATTAAAGTCGTCTGCTGAATATTTCGGGGTACTTAAACGTGGTGTGGTTGTTGTCGTTGACGAAATGAAGAAACATGCTCAGAAAATGTTATAGCCAGTTGTATGTCTAATCATACGGGCACATGGGAAACGGAGCACACTGGCTACACACAAAAGTAAGCTTATTAGCAGTTGAAAAGCAGATAGCAGGTGGTGGTCTTCGATAATGAACAAATTGAAGATAGGTGCTACTGACGAATGCATCTATAGTACTGGATAAATGACCCCTGAACATGTGCTGTAGAATGCCCTACATATGAGGAACAGATAAATCATATGTGGTCATCACCACTGTCAACACTAGACGAGCTCTATTGCAGTTTCGGCAGTCTAAGAATGACCACTGCTTTCTTTAAACAAATTCCAGTCGACCTCTGAAACAAGAAGATGTAGAAAAACTGATAAAACACATGATGTTAGTGATGTTAATTAGATGTGTTATAGAAACACTATTTGCGCCTGTCAATGTAACAGTCAAACAAAAATTGAATCCACCAAGAATCAAATGTTTATACACGATTAGCATTTTATAGGCGTTTAGTTTGGTTTTTCAATAACTCATCAAGAAAATATGGCAACATTTCATGTTCTCCCAACAGCTGACGTCAGATGGCCTTTCAATGAAAATGTAATCAAGACAAGCGATTGAAGAATGTAACCTACAGATCAAACATCGCCAGTTATAATACTAACACATACTAAGGATAGTGTTGATTGAGCATTAATAATACGATAATTCAAATTTTGCACTTTAACATCGACTGTAACCACTGACTAAGAATTGCAGAACAAAGAAACTTTAGTCTAACGGTTAGACTATAGATGAATCTGTCCAATCATATCCAATGCCAGACACAATTCAAATAACAAAGTACATCAAACAGAGAGTGATGTTAATATGACTTGCAAGATCTGTGCAATGCTTAATCTGATATAACGATAGAAGAACTTAGAAGCTGCCGGAAAATTAAACATTTTTATTAAGATTAATGGAGAAGAAATACGTAGCATCAAATTTGCAAAAAGTAAAGCGTCATATAAGGAATATAATTCATTACCAAAGCTATCTATATAAAACAGCTGCACAGTCAAGCACATGTTATCAAAAAAGAATATTGTCTAAAAGCAACAGTAACCTACTAATTCATATATAAGCTTATAGGAAGCAGAACATAGAACACGAAGGTGCAGATTTATGCAGAGGTCAAGAGATCAGCAGAGGGTAATGCCATTTCCAGATGGCTTTCTTGATGACGAATTATCACTTATTGTGTGTCAGATGGTTCTCCATTATAATGAGGTATTAGCTTTCTGTTTAAACTATCTCAAATATTTATGTTTGTAGGACCACATGTTGCGATACGAAAATATAAAACTTGACGAGGAAGGTCTACAATTTTAAAGACTGAAACGCAAAATTCAAGTTAGAAGGAGACAGGAGAGGGAGAGGGAGCATGAGAAACGGCTACCACATCAAAGGAAGGCAGCAGGCGCGCAACTTACCCACTCCCGGCACGGGGAGGTAGTGACGAAAAAAAACAATACAGGACTCTTTCGAGACCCCGTAATTGGAATGAGTACACTTTAAACCCTTTAACGAGGATCTATTGGAGGGCAAGTCTGGTGCAAGCAGCAGCGGTAATTCCCGCTCCAATAGCGTATTTCAAAGTTGTTGCAGTTAAAAAGCTCGTAGTTGGATCTCAGGCGCAGGCGGGCGGTCCGGCTCGCGCCGGTTCACTGCCTGTTGTCTCCTGCCCTACCGTCTGCCGGCTCTCTCCCACGGGTGCTCTTCGCTGAGCGTCCTTGGTGGCGGGCGCGTTTACTTTGAAAAATTAGGGTGTTCAAAGCAGGCCTCGGCTGCCTGAATAATGGTGCATGGAATATTGGAATAGGACCTCGGTTATATTTTGTTGGTTTTCGGAACTGGAGGTAATGATTAACAGGGACAAAAGGGGGCATTCGTATTGCGGCGTTAGAGGTGAAATTCTTGGATCTCCGCAAGACGAGCTACTGCGAAAGCATTTGTAAAGAATGTTTTCATTAATCAAGCACGAAAGTCAGAAGCGCGAAGACGATCAGATACCGTCGTAGTTCTGACCATAAACGATGCCGACTAGCGATCGGCAGGAGTTGCTTCGATGACTCTGCGGGCAGCTTCCGGGAAACCAACGTGTTTGAGTGCAAAGCTGAAATCCAAAGGAATTGACGAAAGGGCACCACCATGAGTGGAGCCTGCGGCTTAATTTGACTCAACACGGCCAAACACTGAAATGACTGACATGCTGAGAACACTTTTGTTGAGTCTAATATGGAACGGGTGCTGGAATTAGACCCTCTAAAATCTGGGGCTATCCTCTCGGTTGCTTGACTGTCCCGCATACAGTGTTCGTTAAAGGAATTGACGGAAGGGCACCACCAGGAGTGGAGCCTGCGGCTTAATTTGACTCAACATGTAAATACTGTAGAACGACTGACAAATCGAGAGCACTTTCGTTGGGTCTAATAGTGAACGTGTGCTGGTATTAGACCCACGGAAGACAGGTCAGCTCTCTAACCTTCTAATAAAGGAACGCTACGGAAATCGTGTCTTAACCCCACAGATTCTAGATACCTGGTCACTGACAAACAAAAGCCCTTGTGTAACAGTTCCCGCCGGAGCAAGGGGAGTTTAGGATGCCTGAACATGTTAAAGCTTAAAGCTACATGAATGCATGTCAAGGTCACTCACTATCTCAGCAAAGGAGAACAGAGTTGGGTTAAGGAATGTGGACAGGTAGAAACTGACCACTGGCCTTCCGATTTTGGTAGGGGGAGATTGATTGACAGACGAAATTGGCAACGGGGCTTGCTGCGAGAGAATGAGTGACAGGTGTGCAAAGTGTTTCGTTCCAATTGGAATTGAAGATGACCATACCTGAGATCGATTGGTCAAGCTCTGGCCTTGCTTGAGGATATATAACTCGAGACAAAGTTTAGCTCGAGGCTGGACGGGAGATGGAGAGGCTAGATAGAGAGAGGCTGTATGGGAGAGAGAGAGACTGAATGTGGATAGTATGTTTAACTCACCGACTTAGATAGAGGAGCGATTGATAGACTGTTGGACGAATGTTTAGTGATAGAACAGGATCGCTCAAATAGGTGTGTGAGTTTTGCATGAATAGATAATCTGAACGTGTGTTTGTAAGCAAGAACACATTGTGAATGAGTTATGTCGAGATCGCCCGCCTGAGGGGATTTCAGTGAGGAAGAGTATTTGATAAGGTGTGTTGAAGACGCAGTTAAGTCGATATGTGTGTGATGTAATTGCAAGGCAATAGAACTGGGTTTTTAGTTAGTTGGGAATTCCATCAATAGCTAATGCTTATAATTCCCGTTTTAGTAGAATGTTTAGTTAAGATATGTATTATATTGTGTTTGTAATTTCTCTACTCATTGTATGATATGAGTATGATATAATAAATATGCCACCTGCTGTTTGATATGTCATTTACTGAGTATGGTCATGATGATGTGGATGAGTGTGAAAATGTTCTAAGTTCGATCACGGCAGCAGAGGGTCTGTTACACGTTATTATTATTTTGGTGCCTGTTGACCACGGATAGTCGTGGTAGATTTATAAATATAGTGCGTGTGTAGCTATAGATCTTGATTTGCATGTTTAACACACGTGTCGCAGTTAAATATAACTTGTGTGTGTAGTTAGGAATAGAGGAGTAGCTAGTGGTTAGAGTGTTAGAACCATAGACAGCTTTTCCAATCATCTGACTGGTAAGTGTGACATTTTTCTTCCACCCATTGTTGTATTATTGACAAGACTTTGTGCGTACTTGACAGTCTTATAATTTTTTTGGGTGGGCCAGACGGGTTTATTCAATATGTCGAGGTTGGACAATGTTAAACAATGTTATCATTGTCTAGCTTTTGGACATTTGTCTATCGGATGCCCTAATATTCTTCGGAATATTAACAGTTCCTGGAGAAGAGGAGGACTGTTTGTCAAAAACAAGCCTTTCATGGCACGAGCTACAGTCAGCGATAAGTGGGAGGACAAAAGTCAACTACAAAACCAGCTAAGAGAACTAACAGGCAGAGTTATTCGGCTGGAACGGCAGGAAAAAGATCTCCAATGGAAGCTGCGACAGCTGTTGCAACAGTTTGAAAACGGAGCTTTCAAACCAGCTAGGAAGGAGAGAAGAAATCAAGAAATCACAGGAGTAAACACGGCCCAGTATTTTGGAAGGGGACAGAGTGGTAGGAAAGTGAGTAGGAAGCCCGTCCAACTTCCACATTCCGATCTGTTGAGGGACAGAGGTGGAAATATCAGGACGGACGTGTGTACACGGCTGGACAGAGGTGGCAAAAAGGGGAGTTTGACCCAGGTGGAAAGGCCAAGTCAAGTGAGGGGAGGAGGAATGGTTGGGCAGAAGTTTGAATCGGGCAGATTCTTAGCCCACAAGAGGCCTTTTGCACGGTTACAGATGGAGAGGCAGAACAGGAGCTATCAAAGAGACTTTGAGCACGAGGCGGATGGACAGAAAGAAAAAGATACAGGTTTTGTGTATCCAGAAAAGTTAGGGACGGAGGGCAGGTTACGCAATGCAAACGAGACAAACGTTCGCTCAGAGGCCCAGATGAAAAGTTTCATCGGTCAGCGTAGGCTTAGAATTCAGGAAGAGGATATTACGTCGATTAACCTGGTCGGGCGTGCTGAAAGGGGCCAAGTTTACCAGGAACTTGTGGTGAAGCCTGGTAGAACATTAGTTGAAGTCGACGAAGAATCGAACAAGGTAATAGTCGGAGATTCGTCAGATAAAGAAGAAAGGAGAGGAGGAGGAATGGTGGCAGGACCAGCTATGGTTTCGTGCCCACCCAAGCCAGGTTCTAGCCATGCGGGAGAAGTGGTTGAACAGACCGAAAGAAGGGACAACCCTTCGGCCACCGAGGAAGGAAGTGGAAATGACGCACAGTTGGAATGCGAAACGGACGCACCAACAGCAGCCAACAAAGGAGGAACAGAGTTTCTAAGGAAAACGAAGAAAAGGGAAAGACAGGTTAACCACAGCCAGGACAGCGAACCAGTCATCGAAGCAAAGATGAAAAGATCTCAGTTTGAGATAAGCCAACAGTCAAACGAACAGTGTGAAAAGTCTTTCCCACAAATAGTGAATACAGATGGACGGAAGGCTGAAGCAGCGGACGATGTAAGTGTACGTAACACTACCAGAGAACCGGTGGGTACGAACCAAACAACCGTGAAACAAACAGACCAGACGATGGGCGTTTTACAGGAGGAAATCGCGCAGCAATCAGAGACAGCTGATGGAGCAGCGCATAGTCTGGTTAAAATAAGCAGTAGTGATAAGGAACGGTTGATGCAATGTTTACTGACGCTAGCCAAAAACTTGGAATTCAGAAATGGCATTAGGTAAAGTCGTGTGGAGTACTTACACACATGGTCGTACATGTGAAACTCCAGTTAATGTATGCATTTGCATAAAATTTGTTTCATCTACCGTTATCCTTGGGTTACACGGAGATTTGAATAATTAGGGGGTAGGGTATAGAGATGGAGGAATGACCAGATGTTAAAAATTCCTTTGAATTCGTTGTCTGAAGTGCACGCCAGACAATGAGCGGACGGTCAGTCTGAAGCGAAGACTGACCGAGATCAAAGGGACATTTCCGACCAGAGAAACGGACAGAACGGACAAGAGACGCAGGATAGCTGGATGCGCCAGGTAATGATTACGTGACGCAAGGTAACACGTGGACGCGATGCTTCGGTTAATATCTGACCAGGTAGCTTTGATGCGGGGAATTTGGGGAAACAGCGGAGAATTAGATCAGAACACTCGGTTTTGATTCCTCGGGACAAAGACTGCACCTGGACTAGTAGGGTTACACCATGACGTAATTCGACAGGTGGAAGATTCGGTTTTTGACTTTTGACTCAGACATAGTTTAGTATCTGATTAAGTTACAACTTAGTCATAGTTTAGTGACATAGTCTAGTAAAACTTAGTCATAGTTTAGTATCTTATATAGGGGGCATTAACAGGTGCTCATCTGTGGGGCACGAGCAGGAGTGAAGGTTGATGGCACTTGGTCATGAGTATGCGTGCAAATATTTTGACATTTGTATTTGGTGTTTGGGTTTTGACTAATGGTATTACTTGCATTTTAAGTGGGTTGTATGGTCGATATAGTATGCATTGAATTTTTCTTTATTTTGTTGTTGTTTTGTTGTTTAAACATGATTACATATCCTGACAGTATCAACGTGTTATACTTGCTGACTGAAATATTGATATCATAAGTATGCGTGCAAATATTTTGACATTTGTATTTATTGTTTGGGTTTCGACATTGTATGCAATGCATTTGTCTTGTGTTTTGTTGTTGTTTTTTTGTTGTTGTTGAATCATCATGTTTACAGGTATTTGATACAGGTTATTTAGGTGATCTACAGAGCAGTATATCTCATCCAGACTGTAGGCCTCCGCAAGCACAAGTCACCACGAGTTCCAGAATCACATGTATGTGGAGTCTTTGCAGAGAAGACTACATTGATCAGAAGTTTTAAAATTGACTATGACATATGTTGTCAAATATCGTTTTTGTGGGAAACATAAAGAATTTTGCTGTTTTCTTTGAGAGGGGATACCTGTCAAGAGAGACAATGATAACTAGCCTGAGGATAACCCACGTAAGTTCGTGGCCTCACAGGAGTTAGTATGAAGTGAATCGTCGGCCAGGCGTGTAATGAGACCGCCTGAGAAAATTGACCTGAACTGGTCGTGTGTAACAATGAAGGTTCGTGTCCTTAGAGGAAGGCACGGGAACAGGTCGAGGTATATTGACCTCAATGAGTAAGGAGAATTCCTTAAGGTGTTTCTGTTTTGATGAGTTAAAGGTCCCGCAGGGACAGACTTAGGTGAATTTGACTGTAAAACGATGTAAAAGTGTTGGTTTGTGTTGTAAAAACGCCCAGCCACAGTGTTTTTCTTCTGCTTGTATTGATTGTGTATGTATTACAAAAAGTTTATATGTATCAAATGACATGTCTTTTTATGCATGTACGATGTGAGTGAAGTTGTAAACAGGAGTAGTGTTTACATTTTGGATAGTAGAGACGAAAATGGTGGTCATTTGCCAGATGAAAAAAATGACCATCCATGTTTCGGTCTGTAGTTTAGGGAGGTAATGTAACAGTTCCCGCCGGAGCAAGGGGAGTTTAGGATGCCTGAACATGTTAAAGCTTAAAGCTACATGAATGCATGTCAAGGTCACTCACTATCTCAGCAAAGGAGAACAGAGTTGGGTTAAGGAATGTGGACAGGTAGAAACTGACCACTGGCCTTCCGATTTTGGTAGGGGGAGATTGATTGACAGACGAAATTGGCAACGGGGCTTGCTGCGAGAGAATGAGTGACAGGTGTGCAAAGTGTTTCGTTCCAATTGGAATTGAAGATGACCATACCTGAGATCGATTGGTCAAGCTCTGGCCTTGCTTGATGATATATAACTCGAGACAAAGTTTAGCTCGAGGCTGGACGGGAGATGGAGAGGCTAGATAGAGAGAGGCTGTATGGGAGAGAGAGAGACTGAATGTGGATAGTATGTTTAACTCACCGACTTAGATAGAGGAGCGATTGATAGACTGTTGGACGAATGTTTAGTGATAGAACAGGATCGCTCAAATAGGTGTGTGAGTTTTGCATGAATAGATAATCTGAACGTGTGTTTGTAAGCAAGAACACATTGTGAATGAGTTATGTCGAGATCGCCCGCCTGAGGGGATTTCAGTGAGGAAGAGTATTTGATAAGGTGTGTTGAAGACGCAGTTAAGTCGATATGTGTGTGATGTAATTGCAAGGCAATAGAACTGGGTTTTTAGTTAGTTGGGAATTCCATCAATAGCTAATGCTTATAATTCCCGTTTTAGTAGAATGTTTAGTTAAGATATGTATTATATTGTGTTTGTAATTTCTCTACTCATTGTATGATATGAGTATGATATAATAAATATGCCACCTGCTGTTTGATATGTCATTTACTGAGTATGGTCATGATGATGTGGATGAGTGTGAAAATGTTCTAAGTTAGATCACGGCCAGGGCAAAGAAATAGAGGATCTGCTACACTTGATTAATTCGTCCTGGCCAAATAGTGAACGGGTGCTGAAAATAGACCATCGGAAGACAGGTAAATTTTACCCTACAAATGACAGGGCGCTGCTACGGAAATCCTGCTCAACTCGAGAGGAGCCGCAAACATTTGGTTCAAGTACCAGGCTGATAAGCCAATGGCGCGAGGCTACCATGTGAGGGATTACGGCCGGACGACTGTAAGTCGGAATCCCGCTCAAAATCTCATCATCACTGCAATGGGAGGATTCGATATGGTCAGGACCTGGCGATCGCGCCTCAACCCTACCAGGTCGAGACACAGAAAGAGGTATCTTCCTTCCGCCGATCAAAGCGGGCGGATAGCTGCTCGATATTCACCCTATACGTCGATGGGGTGCGAAACCACAAACAAATGACTTAGTTCTTGGTCGGGGCTTAGAAAACATTAGTGCAGCCACCTCACTGTGAACTGTCAAGACTCATTTCTTGACCACAATATATGTCCGCAAACCAGGAGAACATCTCCGTGACATTACCAGGCTTGTCCCCTGGTTAAATGCACTTCTGTCTCGATCTCTACCTCTGTACACTATCAGCCATACCAATGGACGCAGAAGAGATGCAGACTAGCGGACATTGCACACCTGCCCCACTTTGAAAACATCCCAGGTGGCGGGGAATGCTAGGCGTACCATCCAAGCATAGAAGCCAAGAAATAAAAGGGAGCAACGAGATACCTCACTCACATGCAAATGCTACGTTTCTGGCAGGACGTGACGATCCTGGGATACAGACACACTGGACTGCCTCTCTTCCGAGTAAACCAGTCCATATCATATATCATCTCATATATCATCACCGCACCCTATAGACACGAGTAGTGAAGACTCGTTAGTCTGGTAAGACAACTTCCATAAGAGAGACAACGCTGATCAAAAACAACTGCTGCCTTGCAGATAGGCTGGGGACAGCCAAAGGCTAAGGAGGGCATCCCTACAGAAACGCATGTTGAAATCGGATGCACGGGGCCACAAGCCTAGCGAAACAGTGCAACGTAAATCGCAGTATGATGACAATACAACCGATCAGAAAAACGTATGGCGCTCATCCTGCGGAGTCTCGCCAGGCAGCGAGAGTACCGGGCCCCATGCCTCGAAGGGGCCCACCCTTGACTACTGGTGGTCACCCACCCATGTGTCGTGGAGTCAAGGTACATGGCTATGGTGCAATTCCTATTGACCAAAAACTCAAGACCCTCAAAATACGACAGTGGAATGCGGATGGTCTCGTTAACAAAAAGCTTTCCCTAACACATCAACTGCATGAAGGTAAGATTGACGTGGCATGTATCCAGGAAACACACCTCAACAATAACCATACATTCTCAATCAGAGGATACTAGACCTTCCGTCTCGATAGAGAAGGTCACAAATGAGGGGTCCTGATTCTGAGCCTAAACTGCATACCGAGAAGCGCGGTATCTGTCAATTACACCAGACAAGCAAAAATTGTAGGAGTTGACATAATGGCTCAAGAAACGAAGCTCCGAATTTTCAATCTGTACGGACCACCAAATAAAGACCTATCGCTCTTAGTATGGATGTCAAAGACTCCAACTGCATAGTAGTTGGAGACTTCAACAGCCACTCGGAGAGATGGGGATACTCGGACACAGACAACAGAGGTGACGAAGTGGAAGATTGGGAGATAGACACAAATCTCTCCTAATCAATAGGACGGAGGTTAGCCCTAATTTCTATTCTAGAAAATGGCATACCACCTCGACTCCAGATTTGGCCTTCTCCACACAGGACATACACCATAAAATAGACCGCCAGGTGCTAAACCAATTGGCAGGTAGCGACCACAAGCCGATCATGCTAGACATTGAAATGGAAGTAGGTCCACAGGAAACAAAACCGCTTCTACGTTGGAATTACAAACGAGCCGACTGGGACAGATTTGCAATCCTGACAGATGGGCTGTGTGAAACCATTAACACACGAAACAACAAAATGAAGCCCATGGTGGAAAGCCTAAGCAAGGCAATAATGCAAGCCGCCACTGAAACCATCCCAAGAGGAGCTAGGAAAAACTATACGCCCTACTGGAAAGATGAGTTGTAGAAAGCGGAAGATGAATTCACACATCATAGGAACATGGCAGAGCGAGAACAATCTATGAAGGCAAATATCCCGATCAAAGCCGTCACGGCTAAATACAAATACACTCCAAACCAAACAGCAAAAGAGAGAGCTGGAAAAACAAAACTGAAAGCATCAACCTAGACAAAAACGGGAACAAGCTATGGAAGCTAGTCAGAGCCATGAATGGCGAAACCCCTTCAAACAAAAAAATTACCATCAAAATTGCTGACTGGAAAAAAAGCCGCAAAGGCTTTTGTTGAACACTATGCAAAAGCAAACCACATCGAGGTCCCTGCAGATAGGCATACAGACATTAGTGAAGAGCAAAAGGGGCACGACAACATCAGTACGGCACCTGAAGAGCATATGATGGCCAAATTAGCAATGAGTGAATTGGAAGAGGCCATGAGAACATTAAAGAAAAGGAAATCTCCCGGAAAAGACGGGATAACAAACGAAATTATGATGGGGCTGGGCCAAACAGCGAAGAGGAAACTGCTATCAGTCATGAACCAAAGCTGGAAATGGGGTATTGTACCCGAGGCATGGAAAGACGCAGTACTTGTACCAGTACCAAAAAAAGGAAAGGACAAAACAGATCCAAATGGATACAGGCCTATCAGCATACTGAGCTGTGTCGGCAAACTGATGGAACGTATGATAAACACCAGACTGATGTGGCATCTGAAAGAAAAACGAATACTAATTCCACAGCAAGCCGGCTTTAGACAGCACAGATCCACTGAGGACCAGGTCATCCTCATAACCCAGAACATAGAAGATGCCTACCTGGAACAGAAACACACAGTAGCGGTTTGGGTGGACCTGGAAAAGGCATTTGAAAAAGTCTGGAAAGACGGACTTAGAGTCAAGCTAAGGAGAAGTGAAGTTTGTGGGAGAATGTACAAGTGGATCAACCACTACCTCATAAAAAGAACGGCCAGAGTCCAAGTACAAGGAAAGATGAGCAAAACAGGTGACACTCGAGCAGGGAGTACCCCAAGGGGAAGTACTGTCACCCACACTCTTCCTGGTGTATATAAACGACATCACAGAGAATATACCAAAAGAATCCATAGCTCAATGTTTGCAGACGATCTGGCTATGTGGACCTCTGAAAAGAATCTCACCATAGCAAGAAGTCGGATGCAGCAGGCCCTAACATCGCTGGAAGAGTGGGCGAAATCATGGCTGGTCAAAATAGACGATGAGAAAACCACATGTACAATATCCTCGCTTTCAATCAAACCCCAAAACACCAAATTAAGTATAAATGGCAAATTCCTGCAGCCAAACGACAACCTAAACTATCTGGGAGTCACTTCTGATCAGCGCATGACAGGGAAAAGTCAGATCGGGAGAAACCGAATGAAAGCCAGAGAAAGAATGGCAATCATGAGGAAACTTGCTGGCACAAGCTGGGGAGCAGACGAAAGCATAATAAAGAAACTGTACAGTGGAAGAGTGAGACCAGTTCTCGAGTATGGCATTGCGGCATGGACAACAGCAGCCAAGGCGAACTTCGATAAAGTTAACAAACTTCAAAACCAAGCCATGATAATTATAACAGGTGTCATGAAGTCAACGCCAATTGTAGAACTTGAAAAGATTACAAAACTGCAATCCATGACCGAAAGAAGAGACTGCAGAGCCCAGCTGCAGTCAGAGAAACTCCTAAGACTGACTGACCATCCAATGCACCAGAGACTAAACAATCTGGGAAATGGGAAACTAAAGCGGAGAAACTTTGCAGAAATAGCCAAAGCAAAGATGCACGAAGATCCCATAAACGCACTAACAACACCAAAGCCCATCACTACTGTACGAAAACCTACCTGGAGGCAGGATATATTTCCAGAGGTCGTAGAAAATATACCAGGTATTGGAAACAAAAACTGCCAGACTAAAAAAGAAAGGAGAGATACTACCCTCAACTCTATATCGAAAAACTACCCAAGAATGGACTGGACCCATGCATACACCGACGGTTCTGTAACAAACACTACACAGAACGGAGGAGCAGGAGCATTCCTGAACCTACCAAATGGCAGAAAAATAACTGTCATTCGCTACTGGTAAGTACACAAGCAATTTCAGAGCGGAGGCAGAGACACTGAGGGCGGCAGTGGAAGAAATGGTGACACATAAAGAAAATGAAAGCCATATAGTCCTGCTTACAGATGCTCTAGCCGTAGTCACAGCGCTAAAAAGGCAGAAAAACATTGAGCTTAATGATTTAAGACCAGTGCTCTGTCAACTATGCCAGCAGACCGCACCAAAAAGGGTAGTTGTATAGTGGGTCCCATCACACTGAAACATCAAAGCCAACGAGGAGGCAGACAGACTGGCAAAAGAAGGTGCAAGACTACCACAAACAGATACCAATATGACGTACGAAGAGTCAAAACGGCTTATCAAAGCCAGATACATGACCAAATGGGAAACCGAACATACTGGTTACACCAAAAACGATGCCTATTACCAGTTGAACCGAAGAGAGCAGGTCGTTGTCTTCAGACTTCGCACTGGCCACAACAGACTGAGGTACCACCTATTCAACAAATTGAAGATAGGGTGTACCGACGAATGCCCGTGCGGTACTGGTAAAATGACCGCTGAACATCTGCTGCAGAACTGCCCGACATACGAGGATCAGAGAGAGCAGATGTGGCCATTACCAGTGGAACTGCAAGATAAGCTATATGGCATTGTCGACAGCCTCAGGATTACCGCCGCTTTTTTCGAAAAAATATTGGTTACTGTCTGACTGCGAACGAAGAAGAAGAAGAAAAAGAAGAAGGAGACAGTGATGTACAAGTTATAAATGCAAAAAATATAAAAACACTAATGCAATATATATTTAGTAAGCAGCTGGAATACCTCAATTTTACATACAGATGTATGCTGTCACATACGCATCAAGTCATACAAGGAAAGATACACAGTAAACCATTTGAAGCAGAAGAGTAATTGCATATTAGTGTGAACAAAATAGAGGAAATTAAAGCAAAAAGCAAACTTAGAAACCGCAAAAGTCTAGTGGTCAGATAATTGATAAGATGCAGCATGCATAAGATTGAGTTGATATAAACGAAGGAAAAGACCAAAGTGTTAACGACAGGATCAGCAAAGACATATTTGCGTTTATCTCTCCTCGTCCAAACTGGAACTTGACAGCATTATCCTTGGAGAATAAGCTCAGGCTGCTTAACACAAATGTCAAGTTGGTTCTTGTTATTGTAAAAGTTAAGATTGTTCGAGTATACATTAACATGTGCCGTTTTGTTGTTCAGACAACAGCCAAGCGAAACCTAACAGCATTGTCACACTTACACAAACCTTTGATTACTACTAGCGAGATTAATGCAATTATTTTCTATTGACAAAACAGAGCGACGATAATGTCAACGAGACATTATGTTGCAAACATGTTGAGACAACAATCGATAGACGTGGAATCTTATGGGCGTTACACGGTTGAGTAACCTCACGGAAAAAGACACGATTTGAAGAGTATTATTTTATTGTAATAATTTTTTTAAACATCTCTTGTTCTTCCCATGGCAAATTACTATTTCGAATTTCCCTAGTCTGAATTTGACTGATCGGCGAATGGAAACTGTTTCCGCCGATCCACATAACGTAGTCTATACATTTCTCCACATTTTTAAATGGCATCCGCCAGCAGTCAAACTACACCTGGCATCATATTCAGGGAATCACACCAATTTTCAGGACATCCTACAACTGTTCCACGTTGCCGACCACAGAACGGCAACCTTACCTTATGACCCGTTTGATAAGATTGTGAATTTTTTTTCTAACACTTATTTATACAGATATATACATGTTTTGTCTTTGGTTTTTAAGTTGTATGTATATATGTATGTATATAAATATGTTTTCATATTGTCTCCCGCTGCTTTGTGTGGCTACCTGTTACACAGGAAAGGTTTGGGGACTAAATGCAGAGGTAAAATTTGCACACTGTGCTATCCCCAGTAGTCTTTCCTACGTCTTGCCACTGGGCCAGAATAGCTTAGAACGACAGCGTGAGGCTGACGACAATGCGCAACTTGCTCACTTAAATATATTTAAGTGCAAGTCACAGGGCCTTAATTTTTAGATGTACCTTGTGATTGATACGAAATTAAGGGTCTTACTTTCGGCACGTGAAACATGCGCACATTACTTAACAACACCAATGGCCAATATACCTGGAAGGATGCCGACGATAGAGAACTGCTGCGTTACAACATTTATTTGGTTGTTCTTAGCGGGACCACATTAGATGGAGGGGGTTAGATCACATACGTTGTGCACAGATACACGTTCTGCTGGAAGAGGCGGGTACACGTTCTTTTGGAGGAGGTGCAATACACGTTCTTCTGGACGGGTCGTAAACACGTTCTTCTGGAGGGGTCTACGACATGATACACGTTCGTCTGGAGTGGGGGGAATTCCGGTTCTTCTGGAGCGGGAGGATGCACATTCTTCTAAAGTGGTCTACGACATGGTACACTTTTTTCTGGAGGGGGAGGATACACGTTCTTCTGGAGTAGCCTATGACATGATACACGTTCTTCTAGAGGGGGAGGATACACGTTCTTCTGGAGTAATCTACGACATGATACGCGTCCTTTTAGAGTGGTTTACGACATGATACACGTTCTTCTAAAGGGGTCTACTACATAATATACGTCTTTCTTGAGGGGTCTACGACATAATACACGTTCTTCTGGAGGGGTCTACGACATGATGCACGTTCTTCTAAAGGGGTATATAACATTATACAGGTTCTTCTGGAGTGGGGGGATGCACATTCTTCTGTAGTAGTCTACGACATGAAACACGTCCTTCTAGAATGATCTACGACATGATATATGTCCTTCTGGAGGGGTCTACGACATGATACACGTTCTTCTGGATGGGTCTACGACATGATACACGTCCTTCTGGATGGGTCTACGACATGATACATGTTCTTCTGGAGGCGGAGGATGCAAATTCTTCTGGAGTGGTCTAGGACATGATACACGTTCTTCTGGAGGGGGAGGATACACTTTTATCTGTAGTAGTCTATGACATGATACACGTCCTTCTGGAGGGGTCTACGACATGATACACGTTCTTCTTGAGGGGTCTATGACATGATACACTTCCTTCTGGATGGGTCTACGACATGATACACGTCCTTTTGTAGGGTCTACAACATGATACTCTTCCTTCTGGATGGGTCTACGACATGATATACGTCCTTTTCGAGGTGTCTACGACATGATACGCGTCCTTCTGGGTGGTTCTACGACATGATACACGTCCTTCTGGAGGGGTCTACGACATGATGCACGTCCTTTTGGAGTGGGCAGGTACACTTCCTTCTGGAGTGAATGAATATACGTTCGTCTGCAGTGGGTGCGACATAAGAGAACGACGAGTGGCTGGTATCGGGTTCGCCTTCAGTTCTCATCTAGACCGCCAGATTGATTGACCAGCACAGGGTAATTGCTGTCATACTCTCACTGGGACACGACAAACATAAGGAATCAACGATCACCAAATGACTGTCCTACTCCAACTTGGACACGACAAACATAGGGTATCAATGATCACTAAATGACTGTCATACTCTCACTTGTACACAGAAGGAGTATTAACGTGATCAGCGCCTATGCCCAAACAATGACAAAAACCTGAGATACGGAGCTGAATGCCTTCATCTTGTCGGTTCCAATAAGTCCAACAAGCGTGTTGTCCTTGATCACTTCTTCAATACCAGAGTAGGGGCCGACCATCTTTATATAGTTTGGTCGACGTTATACTTGTATGACAGGCTTCGGTCAAATGTTATAGTTTGGTCGACGTGGTACTTGTATGACATGCTGCGGTCAAATGTTATTTCGAGATATTTCAACCTGTCGCTTCTGTCTATGACACAGTCATCAAATGGAGGTTGATTTTCACGATGCAGTTGTTCAATGAACACCACATCACACCGGCCTTGCTTGGATTAATCTGTGCTCTGGTCTCCACACCACTTTGAGATCGCCTGCAAGGTGTCCTGAATATCACTAACCATTTCACGCCTATCAGAGCAAGTCCTGTAGATTAGGATATCATCTGCGAATGTTAACGTCCGCCCCAGCTGTGATGGTTGCATGTTGGCATCTTTTAATGTGTAAATGTTGAACAGAACCGGGGAAAGTGGCGATCCTTGGGGCAATCCTGGACATATCCGCATTGGCTCTGATGTCCACGCACCGAGGCGAAGTGCAACTGTTCTCTCCATCAGGGCAGCTGATATCCGACTAACTAGCCACGGGTTTATTCCGCATTTCTTCAAACAGCACATCAGTGTACCAACATCGACCCTGTTATAGGCATCCTCGAGGTCGAGCCCAAGGGCGACTGTCTCTTGCCGACGTTGGAATCCCTCGTACACATCAAATGTGGAACTACCGGCATAACCCCAGGTCTCCTTAGGCCTGTAACTGCCCAGTGGATCGGGTAGAAAACGTTCACGCTCCAAAAAGGACACTACATTTCTTGGCACTATTTTCTCAAGCAGTTTGCCACAGACATTTTGTAGGGTGATCATTCTATAGCTGCTGAGGAGCGTATAATCCTTGCCAGATTTAGGTAGAGGCCATAGATAGCTATGCAGCCAGTCATATGGAACTGATGTCTGCTCTATGCTGGTATTGAAATCCTGCACCACATTGCCAATATCTGTCTCATCTAGCTCCCAGAGGTGGCAGTACTGTACTCCATCAGGGCCTGGTGCGGTATTCTTGCAGGAACGTAAAACGCATTCTACCTTTTTTATTAACTTAACTTATCATAACTTAACGTCGTTATACTGGTTTAGAAGACCCTGCAGAGTATGTATACAACCAGTTACATTTACATCACCTTGCTCTAAAATCTATGCGCATCCAGTTTATTCTTAAACGCATTAACTGTCCCTGCCTCCACTACCTCCCCTGACAATGAATTCCAAGCAGACACGACTGTCTGAATAAAAAAATATTTCCTAATATCTAATCTGGACCTCTCTTTAGTCAACTTCTAGCTATGCTCTCTTGTTATTGTGGGTTGCTGTGTTTGAAAAACCGTGTTATATTATAATATATCCATTCATCTGATCATCTTATAAAACTGTATTAAGTCACCACGAATTCTTCTAGGCACTGTGGGCTGGTTTTTCTGAGTCTTTCCTCATGCTGTAATTCTGGAATCCCACTATTAGGTCTATATAAGTGACTTCCTTGGTTGCAGCCTCCAGAACGTCTTGCCGAATCTCCCGCCGAGCATCTATGTCCGCTTTGTCAGTTTGAGCTACATATCGGTTAAGGAATGCCGTACCTTTTTCTGCCTCTGTCCTCATGGGATTTTCTGTGGAATCGTGCACAGCGGGAATTAGCTGGCTTATATTCTTTCCATTCATCTGTCGATGCATGTGCCAGAACTTCTGTAGGGTGTTATCATTACCTACGCCTGTTAAGAATTCCTCACATCTCTCACTTTTGGATTCCCTTGCCACGGCCTTGAAACAATTAATGGCAGTACATGTTTTGTCCTTCAAGTTAGCAACCTCACCATTAGCTATCGGACTTCTTTTTCTGGCTTTCCGCCATCGGCCTTTTCTTTATGGCTTTCTGCCATCGGCCATCTCTTTCTGGCTTTCCGCCACGCTTTTGTTGCCATCTCCCTATTTGTCATGCTATTTCCACGATTGGATTACACCATGGTGGCTGAACGAAAGCCGTTTTGGTGGGCATGCGCTTTACGGTCTAGCGGAGTTTGTTTAATGTGTTATTTTGTTCATCTTCCTTGTAGATGTACGCATTCTTGGGTTTTCTGGGTCTGGTGGCTTTGCCGTTTGCAATGAAGACCACACATGGTAGATGATCGCTGTCATGTGCTCCTAACACGTCCCATATGGTCATTGTCCTGTGCCCCCAACACGTCCCAGATGATCACTGTCCTGTTCCCCTAACACGTCCCAGATCACTGGCATGTGCCCCCAACACGTCCCATATGATCACTGCCCTGTTCCTTAAACACGTCCCAGATCACTGCCATGTGCCGCCAACACGTCCCAGATGGTCAATGTCCTGTGCCCCTAACACGTCCCAGATGATCACTGTCATGTGCCCCTAACACGTCCCAGATGATCACTGTCATGTGCCCCCAACACGTACCAGATGATCACTGTCCTGTGCCACCAACACGTCCCAGATGATCACTGTCCTGTGCCTCCAACACGTCCCAGATGATCTCGGTCATATGCCCCAAACAGGTCCCAGATGATCACTGTCCTGTGCCCGTAACACGTCCCAGATGATCACTGTCCTGTGCCCCCAACACGTCCCAGATGATCAATGTTCTGTGCCCCCAACACGTCCCCGATGATCACTGTCCTGTGCCCCCAACACGTCCCAGATAATCAGTCATGTGCCCCCAACACGTCCCAGATGATCACTGTCTTCTTCTGCTACATCCAACGGGGACAATTGCTCTTTTGCTTCCGAGTGTCTATTTGTATTCTATTTCATGGTGATTTTTTTATCTCTTGTATCTCTCTACCGTTTCAGTCAGTGCCTCATTTCTCCTGAAATCTAACGGTTCAATGTTGGCCTCTATCTCGCACGCCTCTGTTGGTATTGATCTCATCCCCCCACAAATTAGTCTGAGAGCTCATCAGTTGAGATATTGTTTGTACTCACAGTGGTCTGTATTGGAAGGTCAAAGTCCATCACAGGTCGTACAAAGCCAAGGTATAGTTGCAGATTTTTTTATTTATTAGCCACCCAATTTGTATTAGCAAGTCTTTTGATTAAGTTTAAACACTTGGTTTAAACGCATTTCATCTCAAGTCTCACCACCTCATGTCTCATTTCCTCATGTCTCACCATGTGCAGTCTCAAGTCTCACCACCTCATCTCTCACCACCTCATCTCTCACCACCTCATCTCTCACCACCTCATGTCTCACCACCTCAAGTCTCACCACCTCATGTCTCATTACCTCTTTTATCATCCCATTATGTCTCACTACCTCATTTCTCACCACCTCATGAATAAAAACATCAAGTATAACTCCATGAAGTATCACCACCTCAAGTCTCACCACCTCATGTCTCACCACATTAAGTCTCACCCCCTCATGTCTCACCCCCTCATGTCTCACCACCTCATGTCTCACCCCCTCATGTCTCACCACCTGTTGTCTCACCCCCTCATGTCTCACCACCTCATGTCTCACCCCCTCATGTCTCACCCCCTCATGTCTCACCCCCTCATGTCTCACCACCTGTTGTCTCACCCCCTCATGTCTCACCACCTCATGTCTCACCCCCTCATGTCTCACCCCCTCATGTCTCACCCCCTCATGTCTCACCACCTCATGTCTCACCCCCTCATGTCTCACCCCCTCATGTCTCACCACCTCATGTCTCACCCCATCATGTCTCACCACCTCATGTCTCACCACCTCATGTCTCACCCCCTCATGTCTCACCACCTCATGTCTCACCCCCTCATGTCTCACCACCTGTTGTCTCACCCCCTCATGTCTCACCACCTCATGTCTCACCCCCTCATGTCTCACCCCCTCATGTCTCACCCCCTCATGTCTCACCACCTGTTGTCTCACCCCCTCATGTCTCACCACCTCATGTCTCACCCCCTCATGTCTCACCCCCTCATGTCTCACCCCCTCATGTCTCACCACCTCATGTCTCACCCCCTCATGTCTCACCCCCTCATGTCTCACCACCTCATGTCTCACCACATGTTGTCTCACCCCCTCATGTCTCACCCCCTCATGTCTCACCACATGTTGTCTCACCACCTCATGTCTCACCCCCTCATGTCTCACCCCCTCATGTCTCACCCCCTCATGTCTCACCACATGTTGTCTCACCCCCTCATGTCTCACCCCCTCATGTCTCACCCCCTCATGTCTCACCACATGTTGTCTCACCACCTCATGTCTCACCCCCTCATGTCTCACCCCCTCATGTCTCACCACATGTTGTCTCACCACCTCATGTCTCACCCCCTCATGTCTCACCCCCTCATGTCTCACCACATGTTGTCTCACCCCCTCATGTCTCACCCCCTCATGTCTCACCCCCTCATGTCTCACCACATGTTGTCTCACCACCTCATGTCTCACCCCCTCATGTCTCACCCCCTCATGTCTCACCACATGTTGTCTCACCCCCTCATGTCTCACCCCCTCATGTCTCACCACATGTTGTCTCACCACCTCATGTCTCACCCCCTCATGTCTCACCCCCTCATGTCTCACCACATGTTGTCTCACCCCCTCATGTCTCACCCCCTCATGTCTCACCACATGTTGTCTCACCCCCTCATGTCTCACCCCCTCATGTCTCACCACATGTTGTCTCACCCCCTCATGTCTCACCCCCTCATGTCTCACCCCCTCATGTCTCACCACATGTTGTCTCACCCCCTCATGTCTCACCCCCTCATGTCTCACCCCCTCATGTCTCACCACCTCATGTCTCACCACAACAAGTCTCAACAATTAGTCTCATTTCAATCGAGTCCCCTCACCTGAAGTCTATTCTTGTCAACTCTCACTGCCTCAAACCTCACCGTGTCAAGTCCCAGGCTTTCAAGTCTTATGTTCTCTAGTCTCACCACCTCGTCTCTTCTCATTCTGCCTCACCACATCAAGGCTCTTCTTGTCAAGTCTCACCACCTTAAGTCTCTTCTTGTCAAGTCTCACCACCTCAAGTCACTTATTGTCAAGTCTCACCACCTCAAATCTCTTCTTGTCAAGTCTTACCACATCAATTTATATATGGTATAGTCTCACCACCTCAAGTCTTATCTTGTCAAGTCTCACCACCTCAAGTCTCTTATTGTCAAGTCTCACCACATCAAGTCTCTTCTTGTCAAGTCTCACCACCTCAAGTCTCTTCTTGTCAAGTCTCACCACCTTAAATCTCTTCTTGTGAAGTCTTACCACATCAAGTCGTATATGGTATAGTCTCAACACCTCAAGTCTCTGCTTGTCAAGTCTCACCACCTCAAATCTATTGTTGTCAAGTCTCACCACCTCAATTCTGATCTCGTCTAGTTTCACTAACCCAAGTATTAGCTCGTCTAGTCTCACCACCTCGTCTCTTCTGATAGTGGGGTTCCAGAATTACAGTTATAAAGAATGACTAAGAAAAACCGTCGTAGTGTCTAGATGAGAGAAGAATTGGAGGTGACACGTTTAAAATTTAATCAAATCAATGGATCAATTAAACAGCACGTTTTGTTGGTTTTTTTTTCAAAATACAACCACCAACAAGAACAAGAGCGCATATCTACACATTAACTAATGAAAGGTACAGCTTAGATATTATGAAATATTTTGTTAATTAGAGAGTGATGAATGCTTAAAATACATTGCCACGTGAAAATTTGAGCCAGGTACAGTTAATGCATTTAGGAATAGATTGGAAGCAAATAGATTTTAGATAAGGGAAATGTAAAAGAAAGTGGTTTTTACAGACTCTGCAGAGTCGTCTAAATCTTATAAAGACGTTAAGTTAAGTTAAGTTAAGTTAATTTAAGTTAAGTTAAGCTAAGTTCTAGCACAACAAGTCACATGACGCCCAGTCTCACCCCCTCAAATCTCTTATTCTAAAGTTTCACCCCTCAAGTCTCTTTAAAGTCTCATCACCTCAAATCTCTTCATGTCAAGTTTCATCACCTCAAGTCTCTTCTTGTCAAGCCTTATCACCTCGTCTCTGCTTGTCAAGACTCACCACCTCAATTCTCTTTATGTCAAGTATCACTACCTAAAGTGTCTTCTTGTCAGGTCTCACTACATCAAGTCTATTCTTGTCGTATCACCACCTCAAGTCTCTTCTTGTTCTGTCACTAGCTCAGGTCTCTTCTTGTCAAGTCGCATTACCTCAAGTCACTTCTCGTCGTGTCACCGCCTCATGTGTCTTCTCGTCGTATCACTACCTCTAGTTTTTTTCTTGTCGTGTGACCACCTCAAGTCTCGTTTCGTCAAGTATCAACCACCTGGAGTCTCTTTTCGTCAAGTATCACCACATCAAGTCTCTTCTTGTCGTGTCACCACCTCAAGTCTTTTATCGTCAAGTATCACCACCTCAAGTCTCTTTTCGCCAAGTATCACCACATCAAGTTTCTTTTTGTCAGGTATCACCACCTCAAATTTGTTTTTGACAAAGCATAAAATATTAAACTTCACATTATCAAGTTTCATCACTTCAATTTTCACCTGATAAAGTTTCTTCACTTCAATTCTCACCTGGTCACGTATCTCAACCTCAATTCTCACCTGGTCACTTCTCTCCATCGAATGACGAAACCCCTTCAAACAAACAAATTACCATCAAGCAGGGCGAAAACTTGCTCACTGGTAAAAAAAAGCCGTAAATGCTTTTGTCGAACACTATGCCAGAGCAAACCACATCGAGGTCCCTGCAGATAGGCATACATACATTAGTGAAGAGCAAAAGGGGAAAGACAACATCAATACGGCACCTGAAGAACATATGATAGCCAAATTAACAATGAGCGAAATGGAAGAGGCCATGAGAACATTAAAGAATATGACATCTCCCGGAAAAGACGGGATAACAGACGAAATGCTGATAGGGCTGGGCCAAACAGCAAAGAGGAAACTGCTATCAGTCCTGAACCAGAGCTGGAAAAGAGGTATTGTACCCCAGGCATAGAAAGACGCAGTACTTGTACCAGTACCAATGAATGGAGAAGACAAAACAGATCAAAATGGATACAGGCCTATCAGCCTACGGAGCTGTGTCGGCAAACTGATGGAACGTATGATAAACACCAGACTGATGCGGCATCTGGAAGAAAAACGAATACTAATTCCACAGCAAGCAGGCTTTAGACAGCACAGATTCACTGAGGACCAGGTCGTCCTCATAGCCCAGGAAATAGAAGATGCCTACCAGGCACAGAAACACACAGTAGCGGTTTGGGTGGACCTGGAAAAAGCATTTGACAAAGTCTGGAATAACGGACTTAGAGTCAAGCTAAGGAGAAGTGAAGTTTGTGGGAGAATGTACAAGTGGATCAACCACTACTTCAAAAAAAGAACGGCCAGAGTCCAAGTACAAGGGCAGATGAGCAAAAAGGTGACACTCGAGCAGGGAGTATCCCAAGGGGGAGTACTGTCACCCACACTCTTCCTGGTGTATACAAACGACATTACAGAGAATATACCAAGAAGAGTCCATAGCTCAATGTTTGCAGACGATCTGGCTATGTGGACCTCTGAAACAAATCTCACCATAGCAAGAAATCGGATGCAGCAGGCACTAACATCGCTGGATCAGTGGGCGAACTCATGGCTGGTCAAAATAAACGAGGAGAAAACCACATGCACAATATGCTCGCTTTCATTAAAACCCCAAAGTACCAAATTAAGTCTAAATGGCAAATTCCTGCAGCCAAACGACAACCCAACCTATCTGGGAGTCACATTTGATCGGCGTATGACATGGAAAAGTCAGATTGAGAGAAACCGAATGAAAGCCAGAGAAAGAATGGCAATCATGAGGAAACTTGCTGGCACTAGCATGGGAGCAGACGAAGGCATACTAAAGAAACTGTACACTGGAAGAGTGAGACCAGTTCTCGAGTATGGCATTGCGGCATGGACAACAGCAGCGAAGGCGAACTTCGATAAAGTTAACAAACTTTAAAACCAAGCCATGAGAATTATAACAGGTGGCATGAAGTCAACATCAATTGTAGAACTTGAAAAGATTACAAAACTGCAATCCATGACCGATAGAAGAGACTGCAGAGCCCAGCTGCAGTCAGAGAAACTCCGAAGACTGACCGACCAACCAATGCACCAGAGAGTAAACAATTTGGAAAATGGGAAACTAAAGCGGAGAAACTTTGCAGAAATAGCCAAAGCAAAGATGCACGAAGATCCCATAAACGCACTAACAACACCAAAACCCATCACTACTGTACGAAAACCTACCTGGAGGCAGGATATATTTCCAGAGGTGGTAGAAAATATACCAGGTATTGCAAACAAAAACTGCCAGACTGAAAAAGAAAGGAGAGATACTACCCTAAGCTTCATAACGAAAAGCTACCCAAGCATGGACTGGACCCATGCATACACCGACGGCTCTGTAACAAACACATCACAGAACGGAGGGGCAGGAGCATTCCTGAACCTACCAAATGGCAGAAAAATAACACTGTCATTCGCTACTGTTAAGTACACAAGCAATCTCAGAGCGGAGGCAGAGGCACTGAGGGCGGCAGTGGAAGAAATGGTGACACATAAAGAAAAGGAAAGCCATACAGTCCTGCTTACTGATGATCTGGCCGTAGTCACTGCGCTAAAAAGCCAGAAAAACACTGAGCTTAATGACTTAAGAGCAGTACTCTGTCAACTATGCCAGCAGTCCGCACCAAAAAGGGTAGTGGTACAGTGGGTCCCATCACACTGCAACATCAAAGCCAACGAAGAGGCAAACAGACTGGCAAAATAAGGTGCAAGACTACCCCAAACAGATACTAGTATGACGTACGAAGAGTCAAAAGGGCTTATTAAAGTTAGATACATGACCAAATGGGAACCCGAACATACTGGTTACACCAAAAACGATGCCTATTACCAGTTGAACAGAAGAGAGCAGGTCGTTGTCTTCAGACTTCGCACTGGCCACAATAGACTTAGGTACCACCTATTCAACAAATTGAAGATAGGTGGCACTGACGAATGCCCGTGTTTTACCGGGAAAATGACCGCTGAGCATCTGCTGCAGAACTGCCCGACATACGAGGATCAGAGAGAGCAGATGTGACCATCACCAGTGGAACCACAAGAAAAGCTCTATGGCAGTGTCGACAGCCTCAGGATGACCACCGCTTTTTTCGAAAAAATAATGGTTACTGTCTGACTGCGTACGATGAAGACTTCTCTCCATCTCAATTCCCACCAGATCACGTCTCTCCATCTCAATTCTCACCTGGTAACTTCTCTCCATCTCAATTCTCACCTGGTAAAATCTCTCCATCTCAATTCTCACCTGGGCAAGTCTCTCCACCTCAAGTCTCACCCTGTCAAGTCTCTCCACCTCAAGTCGCACCATTTGGTTTCACTTGTTAATATATCAACGAAAATATTTCCAGCTAAAGTAACAATGATCGACTATAAACATACCAATTTGAAACAACAATAACCGATCAATACAATAATAACCCATTCAAACAACAATAAACCATCAATACAACAATAACTCATTCGAACAACAATAACTCATCCATACAACAATAACCCATCCAAACAACTATAACCAGTACAGACAGCAATAGTCCGTCCAGTGTGTTATACTTTATTGCGGTCTCTGTTACAAGTGAACACAATATTGTTTTTGTTTTTTTATGAATCGTTCAACATGAATTCCTTTTCCTTAGCTCGCATTTCCACCTTATCGCTGTCGGCAGTTACCACTATATCCATATTCAATTGCCTGTCTGTGGCCCAAGGCTGAACGGCCCCACGGGCCATTACACAGAAGCAGACCGCCCCAAGAAGGTAAATCCCAGATGTTAGGAAGAAGACAACCTGCCATTGTTCCCTGGTTTGCTGCAATATGAAGTTCACATGAAGATTAATATCCTCTATAATCTTCAACCAGTGCAATAATTATTGTTAAAAATCATAGTTAATAAACATACTTTTCAATTATTGACAATCACTGTTACTAATCGTATATTGTAATCACGAATAATCATTATCGCCAACAATAATCTCATGTAATCATCGTTAGCGATCATTGTTAACAATAACCCTCTGCAATAATGAATGTTTGTAATAACCATTGTTTGAAATCATAGTTAGTAATCATCGGCCTTTATCATCGTCAGTAGTAACATTTAACAATCACCAGGTCTAAAAATATATATGATTCATATTTCATAATTATAGTTATCAATCATCGTAGGTAAATATTGCTTGTTATCGGAGTATGTAATCATTGTCTATAAGCAATGTATCTAATCATTGATATAATCATTGTCTGTAATAATTGGTTGTAATCATTGTTTGTAATCATTATGTGTAATCATTGCTTGTAATCAGTGGTTGTAATCATTGGTTGTAATAATACATTATTATGATCGTTATTTAACGACATGTCGGAGAGGTTGACATGGTCTGCCGATGTTCTTTGTTTAGTGTGACCCGCAGCTTATCTTAAGTCGTGAAACATCTGACGGTTAGATCAACTAGCAAACACACTTAAGTCATGAAACATCTGACGGTTAGATCAACTAGCAAACACACTTAAGTCATGAAACATATGACAGTGTTAGATCAACTAGCAAACACACTTAAGGCATGCCATATCTGACAGTGTTAGATCAACTAGCAAACACACTTATGTCATTAAACATATGGCGGTGTTAGATCAACTAGCAAACATACTTAAGTCATGAAACATATGACAGTGTTAGATCAACAGGCAAATACACTTACGTCACGAAACATATGACAGTGTTAGAGCAACCAGCAAACACAATTAAGTCATGAGCCATATGACAGTGTTAGATCAAATAGCAAACAGACTTAAGTCTTGAAACATATGACGGTTAGATGAACTAGCAAACACACTTAAGTCATCAAAGATATGACGGTTAGATCAACTAGCAAACACACTTAACTCATGAAAGATATGACGGTTAGATCAACTAGCAAACACATTTAGGGCATGACACATATGACGGTTAGATCAACTAGCAAAACACATTTAAGTCATGAAACATTTGACGATTAGATCAACTAGCAAACACGCTTGTCATAAAACATATGAGGGTGTTAGATCAACCTCTCATGAACGCGTTGTCAGGAAGTGCTTGACATCATTTGCAACCGCATGTCCATGTTTGTCTACACTAGTTCCAGAGTGTGTGTGTAAATTTAGGTATCCGTGAGTGTGTGTGTGTGTTTGTGAAAGTGTGCATATGTGTGTATCGATGTGGGTGGCTGTCTATATTTCTTGCGCTAATTCAACCGCGCTCTCACACACACGTAAGTCTCTTTCACAGTCACGTATACAAACATATATAAAACCACTAACACACACACACACACACAAACATATATTAAAAAAGCACTCAAACACACACATATATAGAAAACCACTAACACACATACATATACAAAACACTCACATACACACATATACAAAACCACTCAAACACAAACATATACCAAACCACTAACACACACACACATATATATATATAAAACCACACAAACACACACATACAAAATCACTCAAACACATGTACAACACCCGTCACACACATATATATCAGACCACTCACACACACACACACACACACATACATATATACAAAACCACTAACGCACGCATATACAAGAGCAATATCACGCATGCACATACAAAACCACTAACACACACATATATAAAACCACTAACGCACACACACACACATACAAAACCACTCACACACACATATGTACAACACCACTCACACACACACACACATATACAAAACCACTCATACACACATATACAAAACCACTCACACATATGTACAACACCACTCACACACACACACACATATACAAAACCACTTACACACACATATACAAAACCACTCATACACACATATACAAAACCACTCACACAAATATACAAAACCACTCACACACATATATACAACACCACTTGCACACAAATAATACAAAACCACTCACACACTCACACATATACAAAACCACTCACACACACAAATACAAAATCACTCACACACACATATACAAAACCACTCACACACACATATACAAAGCCACTCACACACACACAAACACACATATACAAAACCATCCACACACACATATACAAAACCACTCACACACACACATACAAAACCACTCACACACTTACAAAAACACTCTCACACACATATACAAAAACCACTGACATACTTACAAAACCACTCACACACATATATAAAAAACCACTCACACACACACACACAAGCACACACATATATATATATATATATATATATATATATATATATATATATATATATATATATAAAACCACTTAAACACACATATACAAAACCACACACACACACACATATATACAACAACCACACACAAGTAGTATAATACATCGTTTTCGTGGCGAAAAACGGCGTTGTTTTGCTATATAATTGTCATATGATCCTCCCAGGATGGCGCTTATGTAATATCATATGATCCTTCCAGACAGCGGCTAGACCTTGATTCCAGCCCGCGTCTTCCCCAGATACGTAATCGACAACTTCGCGGAGCGAAAATATCGACTTTCATAATTAATAGGGGGCAGCTAATTATTGATTTATTGTCATAGTCTGCGTATTTACAATATGTTTCTTCTTCTTCCTTTATTTCTTTATCTTCTTCTTCTTTTCTTTTTTCTTTTTCTTTATCTTCTTAATCTGATGTTCGTTCTCAATCTCCTGCTACCAAAGCCCTTAACAGGGCTTTGCAAGTAGCATCCAATAGTATGCAACGACTAAAAGGGGCTAATATAGCGTGGTGGTAGATCCCTTGTTTTTCATGGCAACTGGTTGGGGTCAACACAGGGATCAGCTTGGCCTTCTCCCAGCCCGCTTCTTCCCGAGATACGTAATCGACAACTTTGCTCGGCGAAGTGGTCGACTTTTATAATTAATAGGGGTAGCTAAGTATTAATTTTTGTTGTTGTTGTTGTTGTCCTAGTCTGCGTATTTACAATAAATAAATGAGTAGATAAATAAGACGAAACAAAAAGATGATGGATATATACAGCTTTTATTTTTGGATCAATATCACAATGACTCGCAGTTCATTTCAAGCATCGCTTTTGACAATCGTCAACAGCGACAACAGTCGTAATTATCGATTTTATAATTAATAGGGGTACCTTGGCGGAAGTTATTGATTACATATTTTCAAAATTGTGTGTATTGTTGGTTGTTTTAGATGTGCGTATCCTGACTCAGTTTGAGGTATCATTGTCAAATATAGGTGTGACGCAATGTGTTTCATTCAAACAAGATTGGGTATCTTTTTTTCATACACCAGTCAAAGGAGTTTGTGTAATGGTGGACACGACAAAACACAGACATCAACAAAAACAACAGAAGATTTTCTTTATGTAATAAAAATGTTTATTACCAACAACAGCAAATTAATATCAAAAGACTTGTTGTTCCTATATAGTAACGGGGATAAGGGCAGCCCTGTCTTACCGATCTAGTTTTTTGTATTGTGTCTGTAAGTGTGTGATTTATTATGAGTCTACTCTCTGGTTTGTTATATATTACTTTTAACAATATTGTAAAATATTCTCCCATGTTGTTTTCTTTTAGTGTTTTGAGCAGGTGTTCATGTGAGACCCTGTCAAAGGCTTTCTCGTGGGCTATCGATAGTATCGCTGTCTGTGTCTTTTTTCATGTGTGTATTGGATAGTGTCCCTTAAAAAATTTGCATTTTTACTGATACTTCTATTCTATACACTACATGACTGGTCTTCATGGACTAGGTGTTTCATAAAGGGTGTTCATTTGAATGTTAACGCTTTTTGTTATTATTTTGTAGTCTGTATTTAGTAAGGGGATATGCCTATAATTTAATAATTAATTAAGTTTTGTATGTATCAGGTTTAGGTATTAATGTTATGTAGGATTGATTGAAACTGTCTGGTAATTCTCTTTTCTCGGACGCCTCTAGTATGACCCTGAGTAGGAGTGGACTCAAAATGTGGAAAATGTTGAGTATTTCAGCGGCCAGGCCATCAGGGCCCGGACTCTTGCCTTTATAGAGAGAATTTAGAGCGTTGGTAAGAGTCTTTAATGTTAACTGTTCACTAAGGGTCCGACAGTCTTGCTCGTTCAAGCATTTGGTGAAGGTCTCGTAGACAAATAAGACGAAACAAAAGATGACGGTGGATATATACGACTTTTTGTTGTTGTTGTTGATCAATATCGCAATGACTCGCAGGTCATTTCAAGCATCACTTATGACAATCGTCAACAGCGACAAAAGTATACACATGTATAAATGTAACATTCAACTGTTGATATGAAGAGATCGATTGACAACTACTTGTACTGTCTTGTGGTCTGTGAACATTGTGGTATTCAGATGCTTATTTTTAGTTGTCTTTTAACTTTCGTGAATGTAAATTCTGTCTAACCGCGATTATGTACCGTGAGCACGTGTCGTGTATGTAAATGTTGTCTCCTTGCCCTCGGGGCATATTGTGTCTGTAAGTGTCTCTAAGGGCGTGCTCGTCTAGAACTTGTTGTAAAGTGTCACTTGCTTTCCTTGTTTGTTGTCCCCTGTGATGCATCTACTAGGTTATATTACAGTTGAAATCTCCCCCATTATTATTTTGTGTCGTTCATATTGTTGGCTTAATGTAGTTTGGAGGTTTTCGTAAAATGTATTTCGTTCTGGTTTTAGTTGAGGGAGCATGTATTTTTACTGGTGTGTGTGTATCTTCTTTGTTGTCTTTGTTTTTTTTAATCATTTGTATTCTACTATGGTTATCTCTACGTGCGTGCGTTACTTCCCACTTATCTGATGTTTGTAGCATATGCTGCAACAGTTCTGCGCTAGTCTGAACAATTGTCGGTGGTTCTTTCCCAGTCAGCAGAATTAACACAGTTATTAGAATTAGGTGCCCTTGCTCTTTTGCAGTTCATCATAAACCAATGTCATAGGTAGACGACGAGTCGACATGCGGACCACATCGTCAGTCCATCTCAGCTGTACAACACATATCATGTAACAGTGAGTAGGTAAAATAGTATAATATAAATATATAAGGTATCAATTTTTAAAGTGGGGAATTAGTCGGGGTAATTCATGAAACTACTGATTGTCTTACTCTTTTGTTTAGAAGTCTTCTTATTGTCTACTTTAGTATTTGTATAACGTAATAAAATACGAAAATAAAAGCATTTCGTCGCAAAAGATTTCATATTTGTTTTTATGTTAGTGATGTTAGCAAGTTATCCTCTAATACCGTGATAAAGGTCAACGTATTGTAACTATGCCTTGTTTACTTAGTGTGATACCGTTACCTTATATGCATATATACAATATACCACAGCTATGAAAGCTGTAACGATATTTTAGATTGGTTAAAAATAACTTAACAATTGTTTAAATCTTCTGTTTTAACTTTCGCAGAGCGAAATAGCTCAAAGAGCGTTAGACTGAAGATCTGAGAGTCTCGTGTTCCATCCCGCATTTCGACAAATCCGGCGGCTTGTCTTTTTTGTGCAAGCGCCGCTATTGGCTATGATATTATGGCCAACACCGCCCATTTTGAGCCTTCATCACTGATAAGCGACCCAAGATATTTAAAACGGTCAACCAGTTCGAGTTCCTGACCGTTAGCTGTTATAATTCTGTTGAAACATTGGCGTATCTTCATACCATAGTCAAGAGCTGTTTCAGCTAGTCTTCTGACACATTCCTGGAGATTTGCTTCTGAACCCGGCAAACCGTCGATATCATCTGCGAAATGAAGATTGAAACCCCAAGCAGAGAACTTCATTGCCGATAGCAAGCAGGGTTCAGACACGGAAGAAGCACTACAGAACATATATTTAATGTAAGGCTGCTAAGCGAGAAATATATAGACCAGCAGCAAACACAGTATCATGTTTTTGTTGATTTTAAGCAGGCGTTTCTTAGGGTATGACATAAAGCGCTATGGGCAAACATGAGGATGTATAATATCAACGGAAATATTATAACGGTCCTTGAACACATGTATGACAAGGCGTCAAGTGCAGTTCTTGTGAATGGGAGGCGAGGGGACTGGTTTCGCACATAGGTTGGTGTTAGAGAGGGGTGTACACTCTCTCCAACTCTTTTCAATATAGTCCTTGAGGGAATTATGAGTGAGGCATTTGGAGGTCACGATGGTACTGCCAAGATAGGGCGCCGAACGATTACAAACCTTCATTTCGCAGATGATATCGACGGGTTGCCGGGTTCAGAAGCAATTCTCCAGGAATGTGTCAGAAGACTAGCTGAAACAGCTCTTGACTATGGTATGAAGATACGCCAATGGTTTCAACAGAAGGATAACAGCTCACGGTCAGGAACTCGAAGTGGTTGACCGTTTTAAATATCTTGGGTCGCTTGTCAGTGATGAAGGCTCAAAATGGGCGGTGTTGGCCAGAATATCACAGACAATAGCGGCGCTTGCAAAAAAAAAGACAAGCCGCCGGATTTTTCGAAACGCGGGATTGAACACGGGACCCTCAGATCTTCACTCTAACGCTCTCTGAGCTATTTCGCTCGCCGAAAGTTACAACAGAAGATACAAGCAATTGTAAAGTTATTTTTAACCAATCTAAAATTCTGTTACAGTTTTCATAGTTGTGGTATATTGTATATATGCATAGATGGTAACAGTATCACACTAAGAAAACACGACATTGTTATAATACGTTGACCTTTATCACGGTATAAGAGGATAATTTGCTACCAGCACTAACAGAAAAACAAATATGAAATCTTTGCGCTGAAATGATTTTATTTTCGTATTTTATTACAAATACTAAAGTGGACAATAAGAAGACTACTAAACAAACGAGTAAGACACTCAATAGTTTCATGAATTACCTCGACTAATTCTCCACTTTAATAATTGATACCTTATATATTTATATTATACATTTTTACCTACTCACCGTTACATGATATGTGCTGTACAGCTGAGATGGACTGACGATGTGGTCCGCATGTCGACTCGTCGTCTACCTATGAAACTGCTTTATGTTGAGCTGCAAAAAAGCAAGCGGTGTGGAAAAAGATTCAAGGGCACCGTAATTCTAATAACTGTGTTAATTCTGCTGACTGGGAAATAACCACCGACAATCGTTCAGACTAGCGCATAACTGTTGCAGTATATGCTACAACATCAGATAAGTGGGAAGTAACGCACGCACATAGAGATAAACAAGGTAGAATACAAATGATACCAAAAAAAAAACAAAGACAACCTAGAAGATACACACACACTAGTAAATTTACATGCCCCCTCAACTAAAACCAGAACGAAATACATTTTACGAAAACCTCCAAACTACATTAAGCCAACAATATGAACGACACAAAATAATAATGGGGGAGATTTCAACTGTAATATAAACTCACTAGATGCATCACAGGGGATAACAAACAAGGAAAGCAAGTGACACTTTACAACAAGTTCTAGACGAGCACGCCCTCAGAGACGCTTACAGACACAATATAAACCGAGGGCAAGGAGACAACATTTACATACACGACACGTGCTCACGGTACATCAGCCAGGTTAGACAGAATTTACATTCACGAAAGTTAAAAGACAATGAAAATTAAACATCTAAATACCACAATGTTCACAGACCACAAGACAGTACAAGTAGTTGTCAATCGATCTCTTCATATCAACAGTTGAATGTTACATTTATACATGTGTATACTTTTGTCGCTGTTGACGATTGTCATAAGTGATGCTTGAAATGACCTGCGAGTCATTGTGATATTGATCAACAACAACAACAAAAAGTCGTATATATCCACCATCATCTTTTGTTTCGTCTTATTTGTCTACGAGACCTTCACCAAATGCTTGAACGAGCAAGACAGTCTGACCCTTAGTGAACAGTTAACATTAAAGACTCTTACCAACGCTTTAAATTCTCTCTATAAAGGCAGGAGTCCGGGCCCTGAAGGCCTGACCTCTGAATTATACTCCATATTTTCCGCATTTTGAGTCCATTCCTACTCAGGGCCTTACAAAGAGGCGTCCGAGAAAAGGGAATTACCAGACAGTTTCAATCAATCCTACATAACATTAATACCTAAACCTGATACAGACAAAAACTTTAGTAAATAATTAAATTTTAGGCATATCTCCATACTAAATACAGACTACAAAATAATAACAAAAGCGTTAACATTCAAATGAACACCCTTTATGAAACACCTAGTCCATGAAGACCAGTCATGTAGTGTATAGAATAGAAGTATCAGTAAACATGCACATTTTTTAAGGGACACTATCCAATACACACATGAAAAAAGACACACAGTCAGCGATACTATCGATAGCCCACGAGAATGCCTTTGACAGGGTCTCACATGAACACCTGCTCAAAACACTAAAAGAAAACAACATGGGAGAATATTTTACAATATTGTTAAAAGTAATATATAACAAACCAGAGAGTAGACTCATAATAAATCACACACTTACAGACACAATACAAAAAACTAGATCGGTAAGACAGGGCTGCCCTTATCCCCGTTACTATATAGGAACAACAACTCTTTTGATATTAATTTGCTGTTGTTGGTAATAAACATTTTTATTACATAAAGAAAATCTTCTGTTGTTTTTGTTGATGTCTGTGTTTTGTCGTGTCCACCATTACAAAAACTCCTTTGACTGGTGTATGAAAAAAGATACCCAATCTTGTTTGAATGAAACACATTGCGTCACACCTATATTTGACAATGATACCTCAAACTGAGTCAGGCTACGCTCACCTAAAACAACCAACAATACACACAATTTTGAAAATATGTAATCAATAACTTCCGCGAAGCTACCCCTATTAATTATAAAATCGATAATTACGACTGTTGTCGCTGTGGACGATTGTCATAAGCGATGCTTGAAATGAACTGCGAGTCATTGTGATATTGATCCAAAAGTAACAACTGTATATATCCATCATCTTTTTGTTTCGTCTTATGTGGCTACTCGTTTATATATTGTAAATACGCAGACTAGGACAACAACAACAACAACAACAATTAGTAATTAGCTACCCCTCATCATGTAGCATGTCCTTTGTAGAACGTCGCTCCCATCACAGTCTGTCTGAAAGAAACTCGTTCCCTTGCCAAAACTCCAGCTTCCGCCACTGTCATACTCAGGCACTCCTGGATATCTTGGTGCCATCGTCTTCTTGGTCTACCCCTTCCTCTTTTGCCTGGCACCATACCTTCCATCACCGTCCTCTCAAGACCGTTGTGTCTCTTGATGTGACCAAAGTATTTGCATTTTCTAGCCAAAATGGAATTGATAAACCAGTTCTCCTCTATGCTCAACTCTTGCCGAATGTCTACATTTGTTCTTTTCTCTGTCCAGGGTATTCTGAGGATCTTTCTGTAACATTTTGACTCGAAGGATTCGATTCTTTGTCTAGAAGTTTTGGTAATCGTCCATGCTTCACAGCCATAAGCTGCCACAGGAAAAACACAGGCTCTCAAGACTTTTACTTTTATCGTTTTGTTGGTGCCCTGCCATAATTTCTTCAGGCTGTTCAGTCTCTGCATTGCCATAGCTAGTCTTCTTCTGATTTCTTTCGAGCAGTCACCATTTTTGTCGATTCTGGAGCCCAGATATTCAAAATGTGTAACCTGATCTATTTCCTCACCACCCACTGTAAATGTATGCTGACATTGTGTTTTATCGGTGGTCATTATCTTTGTTTTGTTTATGTTTATGAACAGATTTTGATCTTTACTATGTCCATTACCGGCTGAAAGTAGCTGATCTAGCCCTTCCGCACTTCTTGATAGTATCACTGTGTCATCTGCATATCGTAACTCTGGAATCTCGTACCCCCCAATCGTAAATGGGTCGAAACTTTCAATGTTCTTATCTTCCCGCACATTTCTCATTATACATTCCGCATATATGTTGTACAGATAAGGTGAGAGTATATATACCTGTCGGACTCCCTTTTGTACTGCAAACCAATCTGATGTTTGCCCAGATACTCGGACAGCGGCTTGTTGATCTTGGTATAATGTTTCAATGAGATGGACTATATGCAAAGGAAACCCCATTTCCTTCATGATTCGCCACAGATTTTGATGTTTTACCGTGTCGAAGGCCTTAGTATAATCAATGAAACATGTGTACAGGTCTACATTAAACTATCTACATTTTTCATAGATATTCCTTAAATTGAATATGTGGTCCCGGGTCCCTCTGTCTTTCCTAAAACCTGCCTGGACTGCGTGAATTTCAGATTCAAACCTTTTCTCTATCCTTCTTAATAGGATTCGCAGGAGTATCTTGCTAGCATGGCTGATCAGTGCGATAGTTCGGTAGTTCATGCACAGCTTCAGGTTGCATTTTTTGGGGAGGGGAATATAAATTGATTTCTTCCATGCTTCTGGCCACTCTGCACTGTGCCATATCTGTTTACACAGCTTGTGGTAGACTCGAGCACATGCCTCTCCTCCTGCTTGTATTAGCTCTGCTGGGATATCATCGCATCCTGGGGACTTTCCCTTTTTCAGGCTTTTAATTTGCAGAGCGTACTTCTTCCAATGTTGGTTCAGGTTTTTTCTCATCCTTTGGTAGGATTGTAACTGAGCGCTTTGTGCTGTCTCCATACATGGTTTTGCAGTACTCTCTCCATCTATTCAGTATGTCTTTGGTTTCTGTTAGTGTGTTATCCTTTTCGTCATTTATGACACGTGGAACCGGACGGAATTCCCTTGTCAGTGTTCTTATTGCTTTGAATGCATCTCTTTCTTTGCCTTGTTGTTGTAGGTTTTCTATATCCTTACATGTTTCTCCTGTATATCTTCTTTTATCTTTTCTTATTTCTCTTCTGACTTTTCTTGCGCAGTTGTTATATGCTGTGTTGGTCCCCATACTTCCCATTTGTTTTAATTGTTGCCTTTCTGCAATGAGTTTCTGTGTTTCGTCTGTTATATAGCTCTGTGTCTTGTGCAATATCTTTGGAATCATTTCTTTTGCTGTCGAGATCAAAATCTCCCTTGCGTACGATGTCAACTCCTCAGATGTCATCTCTTCCTGTATAGCAAGCAACGCCTCAAATTTGTTTTCTACTTTGATGTTGTATTCAGTAGGTATTGCTGATACATCTAAGCGTATTGGATGGCAACCTTTGTAGATCCTGCGTAGTCTTGTTTGGAAAACTGCAAACAGTAATTCGTGGTCCGTATCGCAGTCTGCTCCTGGCAGTGTTTTTGTCGCCAGTACATTTGATCTCCATCTTTGTTGCACTAGGATGTAGTCTATTTGGTTTCTGCTGTTGCCATCCGGGGAGGTCCACGTGTACAGTCTTCGTGGATGTTGTTTGAAGAAGGTGTTGGCAATGGAGAGGTTGTTTTCCGTGCAGAATTCAACCAGTCTTTCTCCTCGCTCATTTCTGTGTCCCAAACCAAAAGGTCCTCGAACACTTCTCTCCTCTTCGGATCTTTCCTCTCCGACTTTCGCATTGCAATCTCCAATGATGACCAAGTCTCTTTTTTTAAATAGCTACCCCTATTAATTATAAAAGTCGATAATTTCGCTCCGTTGTCGATTACGTATCTGGGGAGACGCAGGCTGGAATCAAGGTCAAGCGGCTGTATTAGAGGATCATATGATATTACATACGCGCCATCCTGGGAGGATCATATATGACAATTATATAGCAAAACAGCGCCGTTTTTCTCCTCGAACTGAACCTAGTATACTACTCACACACACACACACACACACACACATATATACAAAACCACTCACACACATATACAAAACCACTCACTCACACATATACAAAACCACTCTCACACACAAATATGTGTACAAAACCACTGATTGACATATACAAAACCACTCACACACACATATACAAAACCACTCACTCACACATATACAAAAACACTCACATACACACACACACATATACAAAACCACACGCGCAAATAGTTCTGATAATCTACATGACTAGCATTCACTTACAAACACCCTCCTATCAGCATATACTCTCACAAATGTACAATCTCACTAACTTACACTTACATACATACACACACACACACACACACACTAACATACACACTCGCACACACACACACTAACATACACACTCACACACACACACACACACTAACATACACACTCACACACACACTAACATACACACTCGCACACACACTAACATACACACTCACACACACACACACACACTAACATACACACTCACACACACACACTAACATACACACACATACACTAACATACACACTCGCACACACACACACACTAACATACACACTCGCACACACACACACCAACATACACACTCGCACACACACACACACACTAACATACACACTCGCACACACACACACTAACACACACACTCGCACACACACACACACACACGAACATACACACTCGCACACACACACACACTAACATACACACTCACACACACACTAACATACACACTCGCACACACACACACACACACTAACATACACACTCACACACACACACACACTAACATACACACTCACATACACACACACACTAACATACACACACATACACTAACATACACACTCGCACACACACACACACACTAACATACACACTCGCACACACACACACCAACATACACACTCGCACACACACACACACACACACTAACATACACACTCGCACACACACTAACATACACACTCGCACACACACACACACTAACATACACACTCGCACACACACACACCAACATACACACTCGCACACACACACACACACACACTAACATACACACTCGCACACACACACACACTAACACACACACTCGCACACACACACACACGAACATACACATTCGCACACACACACACACACTAACATACACACTCGCACACACACACACACTAACACACACACTCGCACACACACACTAACATACACACGCACAAACACACACACACTAACACACACATTCGAACACACACACACACACTAACATACATAATCACACACACACACACACTAACACACACACACACACTAACATACACACACACACGCACACACACTAACATACACACACACAAACACACACACACTAACATACATACACTCGCACACACACACACCCACACACATTTTTCTCATTTAATCAGACATATATTCACACAAGCGTCCCTACACATAAACATACTAAACCACACTTTTAATTTTGCTCTCTGTCTGTCTATTTTTCACTTCATCTTTATATCACTCTGTTTCACAATGCATCTCTATTTCTCTCTCTTTTTCACAGTTCATCTCTATGTTTCTATCTCTATTTCACATCATACTTCTGTCTCTATCTATTTCACACTTCATTTATCTCGCTTTGTCTATCATTTTTCACACTTTCTATCCATATCTATCTCGGTCCGTCTCTCTCTTTCTCTTTTACTCTTTCGTTATCTCTCTATGTCTGTCTCTGTGTCTTTATTACATACTTCCTATCTACGCCTCTCTCTCTCTCTCTCTCTATATATATATATATATATATATATATATATATATATATATATATATATATCCATTTTACGCTCCATCTCTATTTATCTCTCTATTTTGCAGTTGATCTCTGTATCCCTCTCTATTTCACACTTCATCTTGATATCTCTCTCTCTCTCTCTAGTACACACCATCTTTCTGTCTCTCTATTTAACACTTCATAATATGTGTGTCTCTTTTTATTTCACACTTCATATCTCTCACTCTGTCTCTCCTTTTCTCTTTGTTACACGCTTCCTATCTACGCCTTTCTCTATGCATTTCTCAATTTCAAACATCATTTTTGTCGCTCTCTTTTTCACAATTCCTCTCTTGAAATGTATCTATGTCCATCTATTTCTCGTAAATTTCACACTTCCTTTCTCCCCTGTCTTTATCGTTATCTGTCTCGCCTTTTTTTTCACACTCCCATCTCTGTCTATCTCTTTCCGTCTCTGTCCCAATTTTCCACTTCATGTCTCTCTTTATCTCATTTCAGTTCTTTATTCTGTCTCTCTCTTCGTCTATATCTATATCTCTCTTTGTCACACTTCCTATTTTTCTCTCTCTATCGTTTTTGTCACTCTCTCTTCCCCCCCCCCTTTTCTCTCTATGTCACTCTCTTTATGTCTCTCTCTCTATTTCAGACTTCCTCTCTATGTCCCTTTCTTTCTGTCTCTCTTTCTATTCGACACGTCCTTTCTATGTCCCTCACTTTCTGTCTTTCTCTATTTTTCAGACTTCTTCTCTATGTCTCTCTCCTTCTGTCTCCCTCTCTATTTCACACTTCCTCGTTATGTCCCTCTCTTTCTCTCTCTCTCTCTTTATTTAAGACTTCCTCTCTATGTCTTTTTCTGTCTCTCTATGTCTCTCTTTTCTGCCTCTCTCTATTTCGTTTCATCTCTATGTCCATCTCTTTATGTATCTGTCTCTCTCATTTCGCACGTCCTCGCTCTCTCTCCCGATTTCACATGTCCTCTCTTTTTCTCCCAAATCCACACTTCCTATATCTGTATCTCTCTCCAAATTCCACGCTTCCTTTCTATATCTCCCAATTTCACACTACTTATCTTTAGCTCTCTCTGTATGTCTTTCTCTCTCTCTATTTTACACCTCATATCTCTGACTATATCTTTATGTCTCTCTCTGTTTGTCTTTATCTCTCTCCCCCTATATCACACTATATGGCTCTGGTTCCCTCTATATTTTAGACTTCCTATCTATGTCTCTCTCTTTCTGTCTCTCTCTCCCTATCTCTCTCTCGTTGTATTTACCTGTACTCTCTATTTCTCACTTCATATCTGTTTCTCTCTCGTTCTGTCCCTCTCTATTTCACATTTCATAACTGCCTCTCTGTTTCTCTCTCTCGGTGTCTTTATCTATCCATCTCTATTTCACACTTGCTATATTTTTCTATATTTTTATTTCACTAAATTGTTCACACTTTTTCTCAATGGATGTTTCTTTTTGCCTCTCTCACGCTCTCTATTTCACACTTCTTCTCTACGTCACTCTTATTATGCCTATCTCTATTTCACACTTCCTTTGTTTCTCTCTTTCTGTCGCCCTCTCCCAATGTCATACTTCCTCCCTAAGGCACTCTCTTTAAGTCTGTCTAATTTCACCGTTTTTATCTATGTCTCTTTCTTTCTCGCTCTCTTTTTGTTAGTACTGCCTATCTCCATTTTACACTTCCTATGTATGTCTTTCTATGTCTCTTTCTCTCCGTTTTACACTTCCTCTATATGTCTCTTTTTCTGTATATGTATATTTGTATAACACACGTCCTCTCTATGTCACTGTGTGTATCTCTCTGTTTTTGACACTTCCTCTTAATGTTTCTCTATGTATCTCTCTATTTTAAACTTCCTATCTCTGTCTCTCTCTCTTTCTGTCTCTCTCTGTCTCTCTGTTTTACACTTTCTATATATGTCTCTCTCTTTAGGTCTCTCAAACTATATATGTATTTCCCACTTCCTTTCTATGTCTCTCTCTTTCTGTTTTTCTCTCTCTATTTTACACTACCTCGCTATGTCTATCTCTGTATGTCTCACTCTCTAGTGTATACTTCATATCTATGTCTCTTTTTTGCTGTCTCTCTCTCTCTCTCTCTCTCTCCATTCCACACGTCCTAGCTTTCTCTCTCTCTATATGTTCTTTCTTAATCGGTCTTTCTCGATTTTAAACTTATTTTATGTTTCTTTCTCTTTCTGACATTCTCTATTTTTACATTTCATATTTATGTCTTTTCTCTCTTCTCTCTCTCTCTCTCTCTCTCTCTCTCTTTTTCACACTTCTTTTCTTAATCTATTTATTTATGTATCTCTATATCTCTATTTCACACTTCCTCTCTACGTCTCTCTTATTATGGCTTGGTCACACTCTATGCCACATTTCACATCTCTGTCTCTCACTTTCTGTATCTCTCTATTTCACACTTCCTCTCTACGTCTCTCTTATTATGGCTTGGTTACACTCTATGCCACATTTCACATCTCTGTCTCTCTCTTTCTGTATCTCTCTATTTCACACTTCCTCTCTCTTCCAATTTCACTTCCTCTCTATGTCACTCTCTCTTTCTGTGCCGCTCTATTGCACAATTCTTTTCTCCGTCTTTCTGTATGTATATCTCTATTTTACATATCCTATCTATTTCTCTCTCATTATGTATCTGCCTCTCTATTTAACTCGTCCTACTTCGGTCACCCTTTTTGCGCGTCTCTCTCTCTCTCTCTATTTCACACTGCATCAATGTGTATCTCGTTCTATTTCACACTTCATATCTCTCGCTGTGTCTCTCATATTTCACACATTCTTTCCTTATCTCTCTCTGTCCGTCACTCTCTCAATCTATGTGTGTTGATCTGTATCTCTCCATATAACACTTCATCTCTATTTATATATGTGTGTTCTCTCTCTTTTTCTTTTTTTCACACATTCTCTCCTTTTCTTTCTTGCCGTCTCTTTCTCTTTTTCTGTTTCTCTCTCTCTCTCTCTTGTACATTTACTCTATCTTTATATGTCTGTCTCTGTCACTCTATTACACACTTCCTATCTACGTAGCTCTCTATATATTTCTCTATTTCCCACGTCATCTTTATGTCTCTCTATTTCCGATTCCTCTCTTTATCTGTCTCGTTATCTCTATCTCTTTAATATGTCTATTTCTCTCTCTCTCCCTCTCTATTTCACACGTCTTTTCTTTTTTCCTCTATTGTTATCGCTGGCTCTCTCATTTCACATTTTCTCTCTCTGGCTCTCCCAATTTCACATTTTCTCTCTCTTTTTCTCCCACATTCACACTTTATATATATATATATATTCCTCTCTGTGTTATACTTCCCATCTCTGTGTCTCGCTTTCTATAGCTCTGTCTTTGTCTATATATGTCGCTCTCTCTATTTCACAGCTCATATGTCTCTCTTATTGACTCTCTCTTTATTTCACTCTCCTCTCTCTCCAAATTTCACTTTTCCTTTCTCTCTCACCTAATTTCACACTACTTCACTATGTCTCTCTCGTTCTGTCTCTCTCTATCTTTCACACTTCATCTCTATGTCTATCCGTGTCTGTCTCCATCTCTCTCTATGTCACACTTTTTATCTATTTATATTAATGTCACTCTCTATTTTTTACCATTGCTCTCTGTCTCTCTCTCTGCCTCTCTCTCTATTATAAACGTCATCTCTTGTCACAAGAATAGTAAACAACAAATGAATGTCGAGTAAGACAATCAGTGATGACACGTGTAACTCACGTCTCTGGTTATAACAGTGATGACGCATGTAACTCACGTCCTTTGTTATAACAGTGATAGAACATGTAACTCACGTCCTTGGTTATAACAGTATTGACACATGTAACTCACGTCTCTGGTTAAATTAGTATTGACACATGTAACTCACGTCCTTAGTTATAACAGTGATAGAACATGTAACTCACGTCCTTAGTTATAACAGTGATAGAACATGTAACTCACGTCCTTGGTTATAACAGTGATGGAACATGTAACTCACGTCCTTGGTTATAACAGTGATGGAACATGTAACTCACGTCCTTGGTTATAACAATGATGGAACATGTAACTCACGTCCTTGGTTATAACAGTGATAGAACATGGAACTCACGTCCTTGGTTATAACAGTGATGACACATGTAACTCACATCCTTAGTTATAACAGTGATGGAACATGTAACTCACATCCTTAGTTATAACAGTGATGGAACATGTAACTCACATCCTTAGTTATAACAGTGATGACACATGTAACTCACGTCCTTGGTTATAACAGTGATGACACATGTAACTCACGTCCTTGGTTATAACAGTGATGACACATGTAACTCACATCCTTAGTTATAACAGTGATGACACATGTAACTCACATCCTTGGTTATAACAGTGATGACACATGTAACTCACATCCTTAGTTATAACAGTGATGACACATGTAACTCACATCCTTGGTTATAACAGTGATGACACATGTAACTCACATCCTTAGTTATAACAGTGAAGACACATGTAACTCACATCCTTAGTTATAACAGTGATGACACATGTAACTCACATCCTTGGTTATAACAGTGATGACACATGTAACTCACATCCTTAGTTATAACAGTGAAGACACATGTAACTCACATCCTTAGTTATAACAGTGATGACACATGTAACTCACATCCTTGGTTATAACAGTGATGACACATGTAACTCACATCCTTAGTTATAACAGTGATGACACATATAACTCACATCCTTGGTTATAACAGTGATGACACATGTAACTCACATCCTTAGTTATAACAGTGATGACACATGTAACTCACATCCTTGGTTATAACAGTGATGACACATGTAACTCACATCCTTGGTTATAACAGTGATGACACATGTAACTCACATCCTTGGTTATAACAGTGATGACACATGTAACTCACGTCCTTGGTTATAGCAGCCACGACGTAGGAGGTAAGAATGCCTGGTATAACGGCCGCTGTGTTGATAATGATCATCAGTTCAGTAGCGAAACGTGGCGCGATGTCATAGGGGCTGACTAGGATGCCAGACAGAGAGAATCCTGGCATGAATAAAGTAGAAGATCGTTAGGTATCGTATACACAACTCCAGGGTTGATTGCAAGACTAGGGGGATTCATATCAGCGAACACAATCGTTCGTCAAGTGTGGACAGGCTAGGGAAAGAGGCATGTTCAAATGTATGGGGCATACATACGCTAGGGGTTGACACAGAAGATAGTCAAGAGCCGATTAATATATAATATATTAATAATCGTAGACCGGATATCACTTGGCAAGTTTCATCATTTTTATATTCGACACTTCTAACATTGTCAGCTGTAACCAGAACAGCCTCTACTTGTTATTCCAGTTACCACAATCGTACTCACAATTTAGCACATGCATTTGCCGGCACACTAACGCATGTAGCCATGGAGTGTACCATCGTAGTCGTTGGAGGATATTTCGCAATATGTTGCTAACTTTAAAACACATCTATGTTGAAGTCTTTATGTGAATAGCCAATGTACAGTCAGAACAAATGCAGGGTATTCCGACAAATATATTCATAGATCAAGAAAAGGCGTTCGATAGTAAACATAATATTTGCAGGAGATGCCAACCGATCATGGACTGCTAGTTCCTCTACTTAGTCACATCAACACTATATATCAGGATAGCCAGAGTGGAGTAAGAACAACATGGGGCATGTCAGAGTGGTTTCCCATGTCATCGAGCGTCAGACAGGGTTGTGTTCTCTTACCACTTCTCTCTGTTACTTATAGTAATACAATCTTCCTAAAAGCAAATACAGAACAGGAAAATAATAATGAAATGCGCTTTGCAGATTAGCAATGGATGATCCATCACAATGAACATAACCAACGTCATTTTGACTCACTGTACTTAAACTGTAATAAGTGCCATATGAATATCAGACCATCAAAACAGAGCCAATGAGTAAAAGTAGAAAACACACTGCACTTTATATTCGTATGAATGAGGAAACAATCAAGCATATGCAAGAATTTAGGTATTTAGAAACTGTTTTTACTGAAGACTGCAGACTTGATAGAGAAGATGAAAGTGCAGAGGGCAAAGGTTATCTTTTACCAACTGTCTTCACTACTAAGAAACCCCAAGATTTCTATCCAGGCATAAAAAGCAGATGGTGAAAAGTATCTTTATCTTTACCCTGTGCTACAAAAACCGAACGTGAGCACTACATAGGGCTAAGGAACGAACGTTAGCCATCTGCGATATGCGGTGCCCACTAAAAACACCAGAAAGAGACCAAATCGGAAAACAATTATTCGGGAGGAGGGTCAAACAATTCCCTGTCTAAATTACATCGAGCAACAGAGAAAAACATTACCGCATTGTGAGAATACAACCAAACCACATTGTTCATGCAACTTTCTACAGGAGAACATCAGGAAGTCGAGGAAAAGGTGGATAGATAGCGTTAATGACGCCTGCCTTAATGTGGGGATACGTGTCACTTGGTTCACGAAAGAGACGGAAGACAAATACATATCTCAACATTGGTCTACAGCCCAGTAGAAAGTCAGATGACAAAGGCAGAAGAATCTCAAAATGTTTTTTTTCCAACGCCCAACAACTCAATCTTGGGCACAATTATCTAATTCAATCTTTTAATTGTTTCAAGTAACTACAGAAGATACGAATAATATTATTTGTTTTGTAATTAAATACTATATGAATTAAATTTATTAAATGTATTTAAAACAAATCTTTTTTCTACCTATGGTTATGAAATTTAACATGTTTTTTATCTTTGCAGAATAATGTACTGATCAGGCACAGAGTTGATGTGGGGACTGCAGTTGCCATACAGTCGGTGTATCGAAGAGAATGACAGGTCGATACTACTTGGCACCGGAATCGTCGCATTAGTTGTTAGACTAGAATTGAGTACAACACCTGACTGCCTAAGGGATTCCGGCTTCTGATTTGTTCTCTGGGTTAACTCCAAAAGCCTTTTTTACAAGCGGATATAACCGCAAGGGAACAGAGGTCAAGTGTTGAAGTTACTAGAAACACAAGCGGAGATAACACTGCATGTTGATGGTGTCAAACACAGTGCAAGTTTAATGTGAAGAAACTACCACAGGCCAGGACATCTACTTTGACACAAATTCAAACTATTGTGCTTTTTAAGTAACTACAGTGTCAGTACAGGAACACAGGGAGAAGACACCTCAAGTTAATGCATATGCATATCATTCACAATAAGCTAATCGTTTTCTATACACGTGAGTTCTTCAACGCTGATAGAGGTAATATACAGCATCTAGAAATAACACGCTCCCAGCAGTCATGCATACCAGTAGTAGGTGTCCGAACTCTCTATTTGAAGCTTGATTTAAATACAGTTTATAACTCAGGACAAACGCCTTCTACCGCTATATTCGTCGCTATATGACTCGCATCAATATATCCAGGCAGTCAATAAAGAGATCAAGTAATAAATCAATCCAAAGCCGAGAAGGCAACAGTTAAGATTGGCTGCTTTAATTCACGTTTCATGATTACTTGTTCTTCTTCTTCTTCTTCTTCTGCGTACACAGTCAGACAGTAACTATTATTTTCTCGAAAAAAGCGGCGGTCATCCTGAGACTCTCGCCACTACCATAGAGCTTGTCTTGCAGTTCCACTGGCAATGGCCACATCTGCTCTCTCTGATCCTCGTATGTCGGGCAGTTCTGCAGCAGATGTTCAGTGGTCATTTTACCAGTACCGCACGGGCATTCGTCGGTACACCCTATCTTCAATTTGTTGAAGAGGTGGTACCTCAGTCTGTTGTGGCCAGTGCGAAGTCTGAAGACAACGACCTGCTCTCTTCGGTTCAACTGGTAATAGGCATCGTTTTTGGTGTAACCAGTATGTTCGGTTTCCCATTTGGACATGTACCTGGCTTTGATAAGCCGTTTTGACTCTTCGTACGTCATACTGGTATCTATTTGTGGTAGCCTTGCACCTTCTTTTGCCAGTCTGTCTGCCTCCTCGTTGCCTTGGATGTTGCAGTGTGACGGAACCCACTGTACCACTACCCTTTTTGGTGCGGACTGTTGGCACAGTTTGCAGAGTGCTGCTCTTAAGTCATTTAGCTCAGTGTCTTTCTGGCTTTTTAGCGCTGTGACTACTTCGAGAGCATCTGTCAGCAGGACTATATGGCTCTCATTTTCACTGTGTGTTACCATTTCTTCCACTGCCGCCCTCAGTGCCTCTGCCTCTGCTCTGAAATTGCTCGTGTACTTACCAGTAGCGAATGACAGTGTTATTTTTCTGCCATTTGGTAGGTTCAGGAATGCTCCTGCCCCTCCGTTCTGTGTAGTGTTTGTTACAGAAGATTACTTGTTCAACAGAACTCCTCCAGGAAATTAACAATTCTCGCAAGACCTCAATCGTAAACGATTCTCGTAAGACCTCAATCAAAAACGATTCTCGCATGCATAATGTAACTGTCCTCTCAGCCATTTTTGTCACATTACATTCACTGTCTCCGAAAAGTCAGCGATAAATGCCAAAAAAACTATAAGATGGAATGCAATATTCAAAATGTTATCGGATAGAAATATGTATTGCTTTGATCTGCAACAGGACCTTGCCAGATATATAAATTTGATATTAGGTAATCAGGTATTTAAAAATTAACTTGACATAATTTCTAGGGTGTTCAAATGAAGTTGTTGATACTTTTGAGTGATGTTTTGAATAGGAATATATATATATATATATGGAATTGCCATCACATGTACATCTATGTCAATGATTTTAAGATTTTACATTCGCTTTTAAAGATACTTAGAAAAGTTGTCATAAATTAGTGCTTATAAACCTGATGCAAATATTAATTCAAGATTATATGACATTGTGACCAAATGTATGATTAATGGACCTTGTGAAACGCAGATCAGCCTACACAGTATGTGTCAAAAACTGCCACAAGTTATTTGTACTTCAAACTGCAGAGATTGATAATGGTTACGTTATCTACAGAACAAAAAGAATTGACAGTGATGTTCATTTGAAATTTACAATTATTATCTGTAACATTGGGGTATTTCTGAAATTGTTCACCTTATTTTCAATAGATTCATTCCATGTAAAACATATTATCTGTAACATTGGGGTATTTCTGAAATTTTTCACCTTATTTTCAATAGATTCATTCCATGTAAAACATATTTTCTGAATCATTGGCCAAAAATATATTTTGTACCAAATGAAAGTGTAAGACCGATATGTTTTCAATATGTTTGTAATATCATTTGATTTCATAATAACTTTTCTCTTCTTCCATTCGCACAGTTCTGCAATATGACAATAATCTACGTTATTGACAATAACAAATCTTTAATTGCTAAAATACTGTAATTTTTTCCTTGTGTACACCATAAGTGATGGACAGAACAAAACATGCAGCAGTGAAAAGAAACCTGTCAGCAACCAGTGACTCATAACTGGCTGCTTGCATCAGTGCCAGTGATTCATAACTGACTAATACCCTATTCCACCTATAAGTGGTGGCCCTGAAAACAGACTGCAACCATGCTGCCTGGCTAAAAGATTAAGGATCAAAATGGGAATGTAAAATCAGTCCCTAAAATATGCTGAAATCGGATGTGTTGAACCAAAAGGCGCAGATACTACAACCATGCTATATTCCACGACACATTGCCATATACACCCTATTCAGCAACAACGCCAAAGAAGAAGAATGATGAATACATGAAAACGCTGACTGGAACATATATGCAAGAACTTTAATTTGTTTTTAAAAGATTTGCTGAGCAACACAAAGAGCATGTGAGGAAAAATCATGTTCAGGAAGTATTACATTGACCAGTTCCAAAATATCTTTCAGACACTCAATGGGTTTAATTTTGTGAAGTCAACAAGAAAAGAAATCTGAAAAGTTATTTAACTTCTGAATGATAGTAAGCCCACTAAACCAGATGGTGTCTCAGTAGAATAATCAAATCAGACATTAAAACTTCATCTGAGCTGCACAGTTTTATATTGAGAAAACACCAGCTGACTGGAAGAAATACTAAGTAGTTCAATTATTGGAAAACAAGGGATCCATAACGGAGACCAAATTATAAAAGTAGGAAATTTAACTGGATTATTTAAATTAATGAGTGGAAGATAAACACTTGAGGAACGATCAGGCAGGTTTTGACAGAATAGATTTTATGTTGACTTCATTACTGTACCGCAATGAATTGTCCAACATGGATTAGACTGGAATGCATAACTTTATTTCGGGTTTGTAAATTATGAGAAGACATTTGATAGTTTAACCAAGAAATCACTTTGGAAATTGCTCAGGCACTATTGAGCGTACCTGTTGCTCCCAAACCTAATTAAGAAAACTGTAGAGTTCTACCAGATGAAGAGCTTTCTGAGAACTATGAGATAAGAACTGGGGTGAGACAGAGCTGCCTCTTACCACCATTCCTCTGTCCACTAGCTGTTGACTGGATTATGAGAACATGGCTTTTGCTTACTAGAAAAATATTATCTGGGCGTGGCTGATGAATTGGCTCTTCCTTCTCATAACCACAACCAAATGCGGAATAAAATAAATATGTTTACTGAATGGATCCTTTGAAAGTCAAGTCGAGTGTTCACAGAGAACAGATATATTATTTGTGAATAAAAGCACTACATGACAGCTATAACGGGAGGAGGGGGTGTGGGCACGCTGGTACTAGAGGTAGATTGATCTTGGTAGCAATAAAGACAAGATGGGAGATACTGATTCATTTTAATTTAAGAATGCAAAAAAAAGGCAAAGAAGCTTTGATTGCGTTATAAGAATTTCTGCAAATCGAAGGAAATAAGTCTATCAGAAAAATACAGATCTTCAAATGCCATGTCATATTCCCTCTATCATATGGTTCTGTGACGTCGGGAACAAAGAGAAATACAGTATACCTAATAAACTAGGCATTCATCAATACATGATTGCACCAAACAGAGGGAATAAAATGGTATGATAAAGTCACTAATATAAAACTGTGGGAAAGAACAGGGCAAATGTCAGTTGGACTAAACGGGAAAATAAGAGTTTGGCGATGAAAAGGGCAAGATTAAGGAACCCCTGCATGACAAAACAGTCTCTGCTCGGGAATCATCAGGACAAGAGAAGTAGGGGCAGACCTAAACACTCGAAGTCCTGCCAACTATAGAAGTGGCATGAATGATGTCAGTTATCATTATAACGGGCATATGTTCTGTACGGGTCAACGAGTTGTAATGATTATAGAAGACAATAAAAAGGGCCGTTTAATATACGTTCAGAAACGAGAATATAACTGTTGGCAGGCAGCGAGCAAATGCATTTCACTGTATTTGCGTTTCCCTTCTTCGCCCTCCTACCAGCGTTGCCACCTCCATTATGTTAGAGTGAACTTGACCAGCGGTAAATAATACATTGAGCACTAACTTCTTTGTGTAGTGTCCCGGTTCCGGTTACAGACGGCAGTCTCATAGTTCCTGTGTAACCCTAGGTGGTTAGTTGTTCAGCATTCCTTACAGTGGTAGTTTGCTATGGTTGACATTCGCTATTAACGTGTTTGCGTTACTTGTTAGTCAACCAGCGCTGAGCAAGACGGCCATATTCAGCCCCCAAGTCAGGAAAACAAACTGCGCTAGTTGAGTCTGACTAAAAAAAAATGGGTCGCAGTGGGAAGGCAACCCCAGTACCCACAACTGCATCTGCCCGGCAAGAAGGTGCAGATAACGGAACTTCGCTGTAAACTAGGATAACGGGACAGATCCATTTCAGAACCACCGACAAAGTTAGGCTAACCACTTGACCTTTGGTCGGCACCAGAAATGATGAAGAGGAAAGTCACTATAATATGATGTGTAGCAGTCCCAGATAGATAATGGACGTTAAGGGCAAGGGGGTGATGAGGTTGGCGACTCTGGCAATAAAGGTACTTGAATGTGTGCCAAGGTCATTCAACATCTCGACACTGTCGACAAAGGAAAACGGGTGGAAAGAGGGGGGGGGGGAGGGCTGAGGGAAAGAATGTGTATGGTACAAGTAGGTATTAGGAGCCGACCACTCTGGTTTCTGATTTAGTTCGTGTGGGGTTAGGGATAGAAAAAGGCCATCATGTCTTGCTGCGACATTTTAGAGTGACAGGAATTCGGAATGAATCGTTCCAATAACAACTAGCTGGAGGTAGATCCAAACTAGAGTGATGGCTGAGTCAGACACTCTGCAGATGCCAATTGGACAGCCCTGACACTGCTTGAGACTATGTGATACAAGAGGAAGTTTAACTCAAGCAGATTGGCCATGGAGAGAGAGTGACTGAGAGTTTAGCTAGAAGAATGGACAGGAATGAGAGTTTAGCTAGAAGAATGGACAGGAATGAGAGTTTAGCTAGAAGAATGGACAGGAATGAGAGTTTAGCTAGAAGAATGGACAGGAATGAGAGTTTAGCTCACCGACTTACTAGAAGACCGATCGATAGGCTGCTACTAGCTAGCAGACTGTTTACGAGTGTGTGATTGATGGAATGAGTTACAGGAAGACTGAACCAGCATATGCCTTTGAGTTATGGCCAGTCACTCTATAAGGAGTGTGTTGGACACACCGTGTCTAGAAGAGATCTGAATGTGTGTGGTGTGTGTAGGGCACCAGGGGACCGGTGAATGTTCAATAGTATGTGTGTATGCAGATCGACTAAGTGTTTGACCACATGTGAGTATACGTTGAACAGATTGAATGTGTAATTTAAAGATCATCTGCCTGAAGGGATCTGGGTGTGGGTGAATTCACAGAATGGCAGAGTGCAGAATACGATCGTCAAGACGAGTTTTGTGAACATGTGTTGAGTGTGCAGATAAGGGGAGGAGAGCGTAGCGACTAGAACTGGGATGAATGAGAATGACAGAGTTAACAAAATTTTTTGTTAAATAACAATATATATATATATATATATATATATATTTAATGTATGATTATTTAGTCTAGATGCATTTCGTTCACTTTAATAATATTGTGTATGTTCATTTGTAATAATGCCGTTTTTGCTTTCTGTTTTCCAAAAGTTGGTTTTGTCTAGATTAATGTCATAAATGTGTTACCTGCCATTACTCTGTTATTAAATGTGTTGTGTTTGGTTGTGTAAAGTGGATGTATGTTGCAACATTCAAGATAACTAACTACTCAGCGAATCTAGGACTATGACATATAAACTACTTGACCTTTCACCGGCGACTGTTTGGCAAGAACTAGTTGGTTTGTTTAAAGTTCTGAAGTTATCTGTCTGGGAAACCTTAAAACGATTGTAGGGGTGTTCCTTTCTTTTGTCTCGTTTGAAACCATGACTCTGTAACAGTTCTGCTAATCGTAATTATGATTTTTATATCTGCCACTCTTCATTGTGTTAGCTACTTGTTTCTCTTCATTGTTATATGCTACTCTGCATTGTGATAGGGCTACCTACTACTGATGATTATGATATAATTACCTGCTACGTGCCATTATGCTAGGGCTACCTGATCAACAGTGTTGTGAAATGAGCTAGCCAGTTTCCTTCCTCACTGAGATGGATTTCATTACTTCGAGGATCGGACTGTCCATTCATTATGCGATCAGATCTGAATCAATTCAATTCAGGTGACGTCTCCACAAAGACAATTGACTGCAAGGGACCTAATATATGCTCTGCCTCTTCTCTTGACGGTATACTCAACCAGACTGAAAAAATCCATCTTTTTATGTTGAACTAATCACTTTCAGAGCTGCCCACAACATGTCCGACCACCTCCAGCTTTGTTGTCAATAACGTGTTGTTTCGTGGTATAGGACCAAACTGTTTGACTTGCATAACTGTCACATCTGTCATATCTGTCATGTCTATCATGTCTGTCATAAATGGCATGGATGGCATGTCTGTCTTGTCTGTGATGTATGCCATGTTTGTCTTGTCTGTGATGTATGCCATGTTTGTCATGTATGTCATGTATGTCATATCAGTCGTATATGTCATGTCAGTCATAAATGTTATGTCTGCCATGCATGTCATATATGGCATGCATGTCATGGCTGTCATGTATGTGATGTATGTCGTGTATGGGATGTATATCAGGTGTGTCATGTATGTCATATTTGTCATGTCTGTCAAATCTGTCATGTTTGTCATATATGTCATGTTAGGCATGTAGGTCATGTCTGATATAAATTGAAAGTCTATAATATATGTCATGCATGTCATGTTTGTCATGTATATGATGTCTGGCATTTCCGCCATGTCTGTCATGTATGTCATTATGTCATATATGTGATATATGTGATGTCTGTCATGTACGTCGTGTCTGTCATGTATGTCATGTCTGTCTTAACTGTCATGTATATGATGTATGCCATGTCTGACTTGTCTGTCATGTGTGTAGTATATGTAATGTATGTAATGACTGTCATAAATGTCATGTATGCTATTTTTGTGATGGCTTACATATATGTCATGTCTGCCATAAGTGTCATATATGCCATAAATGTAATTCCTGTCATAACGGTCATGCCTGCCATGTCTGTCATGTATGACATGCCTGTCATGTATGTCATGTCTGTCATAACTGACATAACTGTCATGTCTGTCATACTTGTCATAACTGGCATGTCTGGTATGCCTGTCATGTCTGTCATGTATATCATATATGTCATAACTGTGATAGTTGTGATGAATGTCATGTCTGTCATAACTGACATGTCTGTCATGTTTGTCATGTCAGTCATATATGCCATGCATGTAGTGTCTGTTATAACTGAAAAGTATGGCATGCCTATCATAACTGTCATGTTTGTCATAAATGTCATATCTGCCATGTATGCCGTGTCTGTTATAACTGGTAAGTATGTCATGTATGTCATAATTGCCATGTCTGTCATGTGTTTCATAAATGTCATGTCTGTGAAAAGATGTTATACAAATGGATACTGTCGTCAGGACATCGCTACATATGCCTACTCTCGTCTGGTCATCGCTACCGATGCCTACTCTCATCTGGACATCGCCACAAATGCCTAATCTCGTCTGGACATCGATAATCATGCCTACACTCGTCAGGACATCGCTACTCATGCCTACTCTCGTCTGGACATCGCTACCCATGCCTACTCTCGTCTAGACATCGTTATTTGTTTGTTTCTCTGTCCACTAAATGCAGGCTCATGCTTCTGTATAACCACATGTTGAGAGCCTCTATGTGATTCCCCAACCGAAAACACATGTATGACGGTGTAGTCACTTCCTTCTGCCATGTGCAACTACTTTTACAATTATTGTCATGCGGGGAGCACGTCTTCCGCCCTCTCTGTTAGTCTATGTCTAGGAAAACACGACCACCAATATTGATACACATCACTACTGACATGAATTTGTTGTACCATTTGATCGAAATGCTGAACAGAGATCAGACAAAATAATAACGCATCACATTTGTAGCACTGGATGTTTCTCATGTATGATTTATTTGAATTATCGACATGATCTTTACAGGTCTCTGTAATATTGTTTGAAACACCAAGATTGGACTCTTGACAGGTCTCTATAATATTGTTTGAAACACCAAGATTGGACATTTCACAGGTCTCTATAATATTGTTTAAAACACCAAGATTGGACATTTGACAGGTCTCTATAATATTGTTTGAAATTCTAAGATTGGACACTTGACAGGTCTCTATAATATTGTTTGAAACAACAAGGGGTTGAGCACTTGAGATGTCTCTTTAATATCATGTCAAACACAGAGACTGGAGACTTGACATATCTCTATAGTAGTATTTGAAACACCAAGACTGGAGACTTGAGATATCTCTATAATATTGTTTGGAACACCAGCACATGAGACTTGATATATCTCTATAGTAGTATTTGAAACACCAAGACAGGAGACTTTACATATCTCTATAATAATGTTTGAAACACCAAGGCATGAGACTTGATATATCTTTAATGTTGATTTAAACACCAAGACAGGAGACTTGACATATCGTTTTAGTGTTATTTGAAACATCAAAACTAGAGAATCGTCATTACTCTATAATATTGTTTGAAACAACGAGATGCTAGAGACTTGACTTGTCTCTATAATAATTTTTAACGCAACGTAAGCCTGGAGACGACATGTCTCTATATACATATTCCAAACAACTAGAGATTGGTGAGTGAATGGTGGTTCTTCTGAGTCTATTAATGATTGAATTCATGAGCAACACACAACTGTTTGTCGGATAAGTGATTTGATTTATGTGGTTTTCAATTTCTTTGAACTAATAGAATATATTAACTTGATAGAACTAGACACTTGACTTCTTCTGTAGTCATATGTTGCAATAATGAAAGACCAACATATGTAAGAAAGTAAAAAAATGAGAAGTGACAGACCTGATGCTCCAACGGAAATCACGAGTAAGGTGACTGCCAGGCCAGCTTGATTGCTGTCAAGGAAACTCATCACCCCAAGCAGTACGGCAGGCACCAAATTAGCTGAAATGGGTCACAGAAAACGTTATAGTTTGTGCAAATCATGTTCGTGCTGAAGTTGATGATGGTGTTAGTGATGGCATTGGTGATGGTTTTAGTGAAAATGTTGGTGATGGTGTTGGTGATGGTGCTGGTGATGATGTTGATATTGTTGGTGATGATGTTTGTGATGGTGTTGGTGAAAGTGTTGGTGTTGGTGATGGTGTTGATGATGGTGTTGGTGATGATGTTGATGGTGTTGGTGATGGTGTTGGTGATGGTGTTGGTGTTGCTGATAATGTTAGTGATGATGTCGGTGATGATGATGATGTTGGTGATGACATTAGTGATGGTGATGTTGATGGTGTTGGTGATGGTGATAGTGATGGTGGTATTGATGGTTTTCGGGATGGTGTTGGTGATGGTGTTAGTGACGGTGTTGATGATGGTGTTGGTGATGGTTTTAGTAAATATGTTAGTGATAGTGTTGGTGAAGATGATGATGCTGGTGATGGTGTTGTGATGATGTTGGTAATAGTGTTGGTGATGGTGATGGTGTTCATGATGGTGTTAGTGATGGTGTTGGTGTTAGTGATAGTGATGGTGTTGGTAATGGTGTTGGTGTTAGTGATGGTGATGGCGTTGGTGATGATTTTTGTGATGGTGATGGTGTTGGTATTGATGATGGTGTTGGTGATTGTGATGAGGATGATGGTGATGATGATGATGATGGTGTTAGTGATGCTGTTGGTTATGATTATGGTAATGGATAGTTGGATATGTATAGTTGGTGATGCCTATCTGGAGATGGCTAGTTGGTGATTGCAAGGTGGTGATGTCTTCTAAAGTGATGGCATCAGCGCTCGAACCATTGAACAACATTCATCTAGACAGTCAACATCGCCATAACCAATGAGCAACATTCATCTAGACAGACAACAGCGCCATGACCAATGAGCAACATTCATCTAGACAGACAACATTGCCATGACCAATATGCTTCATTCATCTAGACAGACAACAGCGCCATGACCAATATGCAACATTCATCTAGACAGACAACAGCGCAATGACCATTGAGCAACATTTTTCTAGACAGACAACAGTGCCATGACCAATGAGCAACATTCATCTAGACAGACAAGAGCGCCATAACCAATGAGCAACATTCATCTAGACAGACAACAGCGCCATAACCAATGCGCAACATTCATCTAGACAGACAACATTGCCATGACCAATATGCAACATTCATCTAGACAGACAACAGCGCAATGACCATTGAGCAAGATTTTTTCTAGACAGACAACAGTGCCATGACCAATGAGCAACATTCATCTAGACAGACAAGAGCGCCATAACCAATGAGCAACTTTCATCTAGACAGACAACAGCGCCATAACCAATGATCAACATTCATCTGGACAGACGATAGAGCCAGAACCAATTAGCAACATTCTATAAGATAGACAACATCACCATAACCAATGAGCAACATTCATCTAGACAGATGGTAGAGCCAGAACCAATGAGCAACATTCATCTAGACAGATGGTAGAGCCAGAACCAATGAGCAACATTCATCTAGACAGATGGTAGAGCCAGAACCAATGAGCAACATTCATCTAGACAGATGGTAGAGCCAGAACCAATGAGCAACATTCATCTAGACAGATGGTAGAGCCAGAACCAATGAGCAACATTCATCTAGAAAGACAACAGCGTTAGAACCCATGAGCAACATTCATCAAGAAAGATAACAGCCTTAGAACCAATGAGCAACATTCATCTAGAGCCAGATATAAAGACTTCTAAATCAAATATTACAAAAACAAGCGGAGGTAGAATTGAAAATCATTAGTCTGAACAGAAATGTATAGTGATCAATGACCGTTCTAGCCCGGACAACAATGTCTATACGCGGTCATATTTTTGACCTCAGACCTATCAAAACGCACAACTTCCGGGTCCAAAGAATGCTCAGTAGGCCCCTCCTGATGACGTAGTCACTGAGAGCTCCAGCGGCCTGAGTGACAAACAGCAGAGCTATGTAAGGCAGCATCGTGTAGAAACCATTCTAGAACAAACAAAGTCGATGTGTCACATGTTGAGACATCGAAATATCACTTATTTAAAAGATGGATATGTTACTTGTTAAAAAGACCGATGTGTCACTTGTTAAAATGAACTATATGTCCCGTGTTAACACGATCGACACGTCCCTTGTTAAAAAGATCGATATGTCACTTGTAAAAAAGGTATATATGTCACTTGTTTAAAATGTAGCAGATCCCACTGTTTGCCCTAGAGTTATAGTTATTCTAACTTAGAACATTATCCCAGTCATCCACATCAATCATGACCGCACACTGCAAAAAATATAGCACACAGCAGATGGCATATTTATTATATAATACTCATACCAGAACAATGAGTAGCGAAATTACAAACACAATACAACACATATCATCTTAACTAAATATTCCTATATTTTAAATATGTTAATATACATATTAACTAGAGCAGACATTGTAAGCATTGGCTATTGATGGAATTCCCAACTACCAAAAATCCAGTTCCTTTGCCGTACATCCCCTCAGACGGGCGATCTGGACATACCCCGTTCACAATGTGTCTTGCTTACAACACACGTTCATATTATCTATTAATACAAAACTCACACATCTATTTGAGCGATCCTGTTATATCACTAACATTCGCCGAACAGTCTACCAATCGCTCCTCTATCAAATCGGTTATTCAAATGGACTCCTATCTACAGTCTCTCTCTCGCTCTACTCCCCTCTCCATCCAGACTCCTGAGCTAAACTTTGACTCTGCGTTATATTCTCTCCAGCAGTATCAGAGCTGACCAATGGATGTCAGTGGGATGGCTCTATTCAGTCGTTATTGGAACGAATTACTCTGAACCCGTGTCACTCATCTATCGCAGCAAGCTCCGCTGCCGTCGCGTCTGTCACTCACCCCACCCCCCATTAACCAAATCGGAACGCCAGTGGCCAGACCCTACCTGTTCCCATTCTTCGCCCCAACTCCGTTTTCCTTTGTTGAGGTGGTGAGTGACCTTGACACGCATTCAGGTACCTTTGTTCTGAGTCGTCAACCACATCACGCCTCTTACCTGTCTAGACACCTTACCCCGAAACCCGTTTTCCTTTGTTGACTTAGACTGTGAATGACATTGGCGTAGTGTCGAGACGGAGAGAGACCTTGGCACACGTCAGGTACCTTTGTTCTCAGAGTCGCCGACCACATTACCCCGGACCTCAACATACATGGTCGACCTGGAACTGTTATATGGTTTTATCACGTGACCAGAAAAGCTCTGCGCCAAAAAAGGAAGTGAGACAATGATAGGACACTTTTGATGTGAGCAGTTGGAGAAAGAAATCGAATCATTTTAGTAGATGACCAGCCGACGAGGGAAGCCGACTTAGTTTAGTAGATGACCAGCCGACGAGGCGGACCGACTTAGTTTAGTAGACTGACCAGCCGACGAGGCGGACTGACTTAGTTTAGTAGACTGACCAGCCGACGAGGCGGACCGACTTAGTTTAGTAGACTGACCAGCCGACGAGGTGGACTGACTTAGTTTAGTAGACTGACCAGCCGACGAGGCGGTCCGACTTAGTTTAATATACTGACCAGCCGACGAGGGAAGCCGACTTAGTTTAGTAAATGACCAGCCGACGAGGGAGGCCGACTTAGTTTAGTAGATGACCAGCCGACGAGGGGGACCAACTTAGTTTAGTAGACTGACCAGCCGACGTGGCGGACCGACTTAGTTTAGTAGACTGACCAGCCGACGAGGCGGACCGACTTAGTTTAGTAGACTGACCAGTCGACGAGGGGGAACGACTTAGTTTAGTAGACTGAACAGCCGACGAGGCGGACCGACTTAGTTTAGTAGACTGACCAGCCGAAGAGGCGGACCGACTTAGTTTAGTAGATTGACCAGCCGACGAGGCGGATCACCTTAGTTTAGTAGACTGACCAGCCAACGAGGCCGACCGACTCAGTTTAGTAGACTGACCAGACGACGAGGGGGACCGACTCAGAAATGCACGAGTTGACACTCAAGTTGAAGAGAACACCATGTAATCCTAGAAGTTGGTGAAGATTTGAGTTTATAATTTCTTTGGAAGGAGACAAATGGAAGGCAGCAGTCAATCGCCATAAGGAGCTATGTTTGAAGTTCAGTGATTAAAGATACAAATATATTGTGTTTAAAGCAGCGTAAGTGGGCATAAACGGAAATTCATTCATTATAAATTGATCTCTCCTCACACATCATCATTAGGATCAGAAACGACAACAGAGGAATTGTATCAATAACACTTCCTTCAGTGAGAGAGAGAGAAAGAGAGAGTGAGAGAGAGAGAAAGAGAGAGAGAGGACGAGAGAGAGAGGGAGAGAGCTAACAATTTTAGTGAAATATATCGCCTTTTAAATGAAGCTCTCTCAAGCGCGTTACGGCTACACGACAAAGATGTTGGCAGAACAAATGTCTTCTCTCAAGCGTGTTACGGCTACACGACAAAGCTGTTGGCAGAATAATCTAGATTAGATGAGAGGCAAGATTCGACTAGGGAGTCCCGGATGGTCCATATTAAGTTTCTACTCCATTAACAGTGTAAATGTACACAAATCTCGATATAGTTTAGTCAGTGAAAATAGAAGTCAGTTTAGTAAGTGTAAGTAGTATTCAAATTAGTCAGTGGAAATAGTAATCAGTTTAGTAATTGTAAATAGTATTCAAATTAGTCAGTGGAAATATTAGTCAATTAAGTAAGTGAAAATATTATTCAAATTAGTCCGTGAAATAGTAGTCAGTTTAGTTAGTATAAATAGTATTCAACTTAGTCGGTGGAAATAATAATCAGTTTATTCAGTGTAAATAATATTTAAATTAGTCAGTGGAAATAGTTCTCAGTTTAGTAAGTGTAAATAGTACTCAAATTAGTCAGTGGAAATAGTATTCAGTGTAATAATTGTAAATCGTATTCAAATTAGTTAGTGGAAATAGTAGCCAGTTTGGGCAATGACAATAATAGTCAGTTTAGTCAGTGCAAATAGTAGTCAGTTTACTCAGTTGAAATAGTAATTAGTAGAAATAGTAATCAGTTTAGTAAGTTTAAATAGTAGGCAGTTTAGTAAATGTAAGTTGATTGTCCTGTGTGTAAAGTTGATTGTCCTGTGTGTGTAGAGTTGATTATCATGTGTGTGTAGAGTTGATTGTACCGTGTGTATAGAGTTGATTGTCCTGTGTGTATACAGTTGATTGTCCAGTGTGTGTGAAGTTGATTGTCCAGTGTGTGTACAGTTGATTGTTCAGTGTGTATACAATTGGTTGTCTTGTGTGTGTGAAGTTTATTGGTCGTGTGTGTACAGTTGATTTGTTCGGTGTTTAATTAATTTACGTGTAATATGTGTTCGGAGTGAATGTGTAGTGTGTGAACAGACAGTCGTTGTGTAGTGTATGAACAGACAGTCGTTGTGTAGTGTGTGAACAGACAGTCGTTGTGTAGTGTGTGAACAGACAGTCGTTGTGTAGTGTGTGAACCGACAGTTGATGTATAGTGTGTGAACAGACAGTTGATGTGTAGTGTGTGAACAGACGGTTGTTGTGTATTGTGTGAACAGACAGTTCATGTGTAGTGTGTGAACAGGCAGTTCATGTGTAGTGTGTGAACAGACAGCTCACGTGTAGTGTGTGAACAGGCAGTTCATGTGTAGTGTGTGAACAGACAGTCGTTGTGTAGTGTGTGAACAGACAGTCGTTGTGTAGTGTGTGAACAGACAGTCGTTGTATAGTGTGTGAACAGACAGTCGTCGTGTAGTGTGTGAACAGACAGTTGTTGTGTAGTGTGTGAACAGGCAGTTCATGTGTAGTGTGAACAGACAGTTCATGTGTAGTGTGTGAACAGGCAGTTCATGTGTAGTGTATGAACAGGCAGTCGTTGTATAGTGTGTGAACAGACAGTTCATGTGTAGTGTGTGAACAGACAGTTCATGTGTAGTGTGTGAAAAGGCAGTCGTTGTATGGTGTGTGAACAGACAGTTCATGTGTAGTGTGTGAACAGACAGTTCATGTGTAGTGTGTGAACAGGCAGTCGTTTTATAGTGTGTGAACATGCAGTGCATGTGTAGTATGTGAACAGACAGTTCATGTGTAGTGTGTGAACAGGCAGTCGTTGTATAGTGTGTGAACAGACAGTCGATGTATGCGACGTTCTATCCAGATTAAAAATCATTGTAGCAATTATTACATAAAATACCACCGCTGCTACCAACAACTGCGACTATGACTGCCACTACCATACCACTACCATACAACTACCAGACGACTCACTACCATACAACTACCAGACGACTACCTCTACCATACAACTACCAGACGACTACCTCTACCATACAACTACCAGACGACTACCTCTACCATACAACTACCAGACGACTACCTCTACCATACAACTACCAGACGACTACCTCTACCATACAACTACCAGACGACTACCTCTACCATACAACTACCAGACGACTACCTCTACCATACAACTACCAGACGACTACCTCTACCATACAACTACCAGACGACTACCTCTACCATACAACTACCAGACGACTACCTCTACCATACAACTACCAGACGACTACCTCTACCATACAACTACCAGACGACTACCTCTACCATACAACTACCAGACGACTACCTCTACCATACAACTACCAGACGACTCACTACCATACAACTACCAGACGACTACCAGACGACTACCAGACGACTACCTCTACCATACAACTACCAGACGACTACCTCTACCGTTACTGTAACTGCTATTGCTACTCTTGATACTATCGTTACTACTGCTGCTAGTTCCACAGCTACAATAACTACTACTATTATTATTTCAACATGTTTTAACACTTGAGAACCTCTAACATTTCTTGTCACGTAATGTCAACCTTGACAACCTCCAACATCTACTCACTGACTTACTGTCACACTTGAGAACCTTCAACATCTACCCTCGGACCTAATGTCAAACTTAAGAACCTCTAACATCTACTTACCGACTTAATGTCAAACTTGAGAACCTCCAACATATACTTACCAACTTAATGTCAAACTTGAGAACCTCTAACATATTCTTACCAACTTAATGTCAAACTTGAGAACCTATAACATCTACTTACCAACTTAATGTCAAACGGGAGAACCTACAACATCTACTCACTGACTTAATGTCAAACTTGAGAGGCTCAAATGTTTACTTAGTCACTGACCTAATGTCAAACTTGAGAACCTCCAGTATCTACTTACTCAACAACCAAATGTCAAACTTCAGAACCTCCAATATCTTCTTACTCACTGACTTAATGTCCAACTTAAGAACCTCCAACATGTACTCACCGACTTAATGTCACACTTGAGAACCCCCAATATCTATTTACTCACCAATCTAATGTCAAACTTGAGAACCTCCAATATCTACTTACTCACTGACTTAATGTCAAACTTGAGAACCTCCAAAATGTACTCACCGACTTAATGTCAAACTTGAGAACCTCCAACATCTACTCACTGACTTCATGTCACACTTGATAACCTCCAATATCTACTTACTCACCGACTTAATGTCAAACTTAAGAGCCTCCAACATATACTCACCGACGTAATGTAAATCTTGAGAACCTCCAACATTTACTCACCGATTTAATGTCAAACTTGAGAACCTCCAACATTTACTCACCGACTTAATGCCAAACTTGAGATCCTCCAATATCTAATAATAAAACCTTTCCATCGTTGTCGATGAGGACCGCCGACATTATCCTTGTCACAGATTTCCCTGTTGGGTGTGAGTAAGCATGTGGCTGAACAGGCCAATGCGGGCATGCAAACATCTGCTACATATCGGGCACACAGGGTTTGTAGAAGGTGATGGTGTTTCTGCTGTTCGGGATTTCCGGGTCTCGCGTCTGCTCTGGGCTTTCACAACACAGTCGTCTTCGCCGGTAGCTACACCCGATTTGACTGCGCTTTTCCAGTCATAATTATTTTTCGCAAGGCATTCTGAGGTGTCGATGTCTATCTGGCAACTTTTCAGTGAGTCGTTCAGACCGTCTCTTAAACGTTTCTTTGGTCGCCTTCTCTCGCGCGATTCCTTCTCAGCTCGCCGTAGAGAAGCCTCTTTGGGAGCCGCTCGTCTGACATATGGACGAGGTGTCCATCCCATCCTAGTCGTGCTTTTTCTAGCAGAGCATGGATGCTGGGCATGTAAGCCCTCGAGAGAACCTCGATGTCAGCGACACGATCTTGCCATCGGATGTGGAATATTCGCCTCAGGCAACCTGTGTGGGAGTGGTTTAACCTCCTTGCATGTCCAGAGTATACAGTCCAGCTTTCGCAAGAGTATTACAGGGTTGGAATGATGGTTATATGGCCTACTTTGAGTTAGGTCTTGACGCTGATGCCACGACGTGCCCAGACCATCGAGCGCATTTTACCAACGGATGTGCTGGCCTTTGCTATTCTGCTTGCCACCTCATCGTCTAGACTGACAGATCTTGACAGCGAGCTGCCCAGATATGTGAATTTGTCTACGGCATTCAATGTCTGCCCACTGACTGTAGTCTCTGGTTTTATGTACGAAATGCCCGGTCTGGTTGGTACATGACCTCTGTTTTTTTGGCATTTATGGTCAAGCCAAAATTTTTGCAGGCGCCAGAAAACTGGTCCATTCCAAGCTGCGTGTTCAGTTCTGAGTTGCTAATTAGAAGGCAGTCGTCAGCAAATACAAGTTCCCTGATTATGTCGCCAGCCACTTTACTTTTTGCCTTCATTCTTCTGGGATTGAGTAATTTGCCATATGTACGGTACTTTATGGGTATTCCAAGTTTAAGTGATCTGAAAGCGTCTGTCAGCATGCCGAACAAAGTCGGGGCGAGTACACATCCTTGTTTTACTCCGTTGAATACTAGAAACGTTTTAGAGATTGCACCGCTGTCCAGTACACGAGAACACATGCCTTCGTGTAGCTGTTTCCCCATTGTTATGAACTTGTTTGGGCAGTTAAACTTAGACATTATCATCCACAGAACCAATCTGTTTGCTGTATCAAATGCCTTTGTCAAATCAATGAATGTGGTGTACTATGCCTGATTTTGTTCTTGACACTTCTCTTGTACTTGGTGAGCGGAAAAAAAACATGTCAACTGTTCCTCTTCCGGCTCTGAACCGACATTTGCTTTTTTGGAGTTTGTGGCTTTGTTCAAGGTGTTTGTTGAGCCTGTTTAGCAGTAAGCGAGCTAGGATCTTGCCTGCTACGGAGAGTAGCGATACTCCACAATGATTCCTAGCGGTTGCCTTTTATTTTGTACAGGTGAACGATTGAGGCGTCCTTTAGCTCCTGCGGAATTTTTCCTTCAGCCCACATGTGACAGAAGAGTTCAGTGATCCTTCTGGTGAGGGATGGGCCAGCTGTCTTATATACATCTGCTGGTATTGTATCAGCTCTTGGAGCTTTTCCTATAGATAGTGAACTGATTGCCCTGTCGATTTCCTCCTCAGTGATGACTTCATCCAACGCCAGGTTCAGTTCCACCTGCGGCATTCGCCGGATGTCCTCTTCCTTTGTGGACAATGGGTGGTTAAGTATTTTGCAGAAGTGATCTGCCCATCTGTCTAGAATCTGAACCGTATATGTTAGCAGTACACCATCCAAACTGCGAACTGGAGTATTACTAGACGGCTAAGGGCCGTAGAGAGCTTTCAGTGCCTCGTGAAACCGTTTGGTGTAATGACGCTCGGCGAACATCTCAATTTCGTCAGCTCTTTTGCTGAGCCAGGAGTCTTGCATCTCTCTAAGCCTGGCCTGGACAGCTTTGCGAGCTTTATTGAAGGCAGCATTTGCTGCCGGAGATGGTGTCCCTCTGGTATTCACTGTGCGCTTCATGTTTTGCATCGAGACGCCCCCGTATTTCCAGATCGTTCTCATCAAACCATTCCTTATGCTTCGGCGTGAGTGGGCCAATGTGTTTAACAGATGTATTGTAGAGTGTGTTTTTCAATGATGCCCAGTTCTTTTCGATGTCGTTCTCCAACATGTAGAGTGTGTTTCTCAATGATGCCCAGTTCTCTTCGATGTCGTTCTCCAACATCTAATAATAATAGCTGTCCATCGTTGTCGATGAGGACCGCCGACATCATCCTTGTCACAGATTTCCCTGTTGGGTGTGGGTGCCATGTGGCTGAACAGGCCAATGCGAGCACGAAAACATCTGCTACATATCGGGCACACGAGGCTTGTAGAAGGGGATGGTGTTCCCGCTGCTCGGGATTTCCGCGTCTCGCGTCTGTTCTGGGCTTTCACAACACGGTCATCTTCACCAGCAGCTACACCCGATTTGACTGCGCTTCTCCAGTCAGATCTGTTTTTCGCAAGACATTCCCAGGTGTCGATGTCTATCTGGCAACTTTTTAGTGAGTCCTTCAGACCGTCTTTAAAACGTTTCTTTGGGCGCCCCCTCTCGCGCAATCCATCTCTCAGCTCGCCGTGGAGAAGCTTCTTTGGGAGCCGCTCGTCTGACATACGGACGAGGTGTCCGGCCTATCCTAGTCGTGCTTTTTCTAGCAGTGCATGGATGCTGGGCATGTTAGCCCTCGAGAGAACCTCGATGTCAGTGACACGATCTTGCGATCGGATGTGGAATATTCGTCTCAGGCAACCTGTGTGGTAGTGGTTTAACCTCCTTGCATGTCCAGAGTATACAGTCCAGCTTTCGCAAGCGTATAGTAGGGTTGGAATGATGGTTGCACGGTAGACTTTAAGTTTGGTCTTGACGCTGATGCCAAGACGTGCCCAGACCATCGAGCGCATTCTACCAAAGGCTGTGCTGGCCTTTACTATTCTGCTTGCCCCATCATCGTCTAGGCTGACAGATCTCTACAGCGTGCTGCCCAGATATGTAAATTTTTCTGCGACATTCAACGTCTGCCCGCTGAGTGTAGTCTCTGGTTTTGTGTACGGCATGCCTGGTACTGGTTGGTACATGACCTCTGTTTTTTTGGCATGCATGGTCAGACTAAAATTTTCACATGCGGCAGAGAACTGGTCTATTTCAACTTGCATGTTCAGTTCTGAGTTGCTCATTAGAGCGCAGTCGTCAGCAAATACAAGTTCCCTGATTATGTCGCTAGCCACTTTTGTTTTTGGCCTTCATTCTTCTGGAATTGAGTAACTTGCCATCTGTGCGGAACTTTATGGGTATTCCAAGCTCCAATAAACTGAAGGCGTCTGTCATCGTGGCCGCGAACATCATGCTGAACAAAGTCGGGGCGAGTACACATCCTTGTTTTACTCCGTTTGATACTAGAAAAGTTTTAGAGATTGCACCGCTATCCAGTACACGAGCACACATGCCTTCGTGTAGCTGTTTCACCATTGTTATGAACTTGTTGGGGCAGCCAAACTTAGACATTATCATCCACAGCCCTTCTCTGTTTACTGTATCAAATGCCTTTGTCAAATCAATAAATGTGGTGTACAAGGCCTGATTTGGCTCTCGACACTTCTTTTGTACTTGGCGAGCGGAAAAAAATTATGTCCACTGTTCCTCTTCCGGCTCTGAATCCACATTGGCTTTCTGGGAGGTGGTGGCTTTGTTCGAGGTGTGTGTTGAGCCTGTTTAGCAGTAAGCGCGCTAGGATCTTGCCTGCTACGGAGAGTAGCGATATTCCACGATGATTGTCGCATTCCTGACGATTGCCTTTTCTTTTGTATAGGTGAACGATTGAGGCGTCCTTTAGCTCCTGCGGAATTTTACCTTCAGCCCATATGTGACAGAAGAGTTCAGTGATCCTTCTGGTGAGGGATGGGCCAGCTGTCTTATATACCTCTGCTGGTATTGCATCAGCTCCTGGAGCTTTTCCTATAGATAGTGAACTGATTGCCCTGTCGAATTCCTCCTCAGTAATTACTTCATCCAACGCCAGGTTCAGTTCCACCTGCGGCATTCGCCGGATGGCCTCTTCATTTATGGACGATGGGTGGTTTAGTATTTTGCAGAAGTGGTCTGCCAATCTGTCTAGAATCTAAACCTTATCTGTTAGCAGTACCCCATCCGCACTGCGAACTGGAGTATTACTAGAGGGCTGCGGGCAGTAGAGAGCTTTCAGTGCCTCGTAAAACGGTTTGGTGTCATGACGCTCCGCGAACATCTCAATTTCGTCAGCTCTTTTGCTGAGCCAGGAGTCTTGCATCTCTCTAAGCCTGGTCTGGACAGCTTTGCGAGCAGTATTGAAGGCAGCTTTTGCTGCCGGAGATGGTGTGTTCCTCTGGTATTCCCTGTGCGCTTCATGTTTTGCATCGAGAAGGCCCTGTATTTCTAGATCGTTCTCATCAAATCAGTCCTTATGCTTGCGCGTGATTGGGCCAATGTGTTTAACAGCTGTATCGTAGAGTGTGTTTCAATGATGTCCAGTTCTTTTCGATGTCGTTCTTTTCAAAACGAAGCTCAGACAGTCTACGCTCAAGCTCTTCCAGGAAGCCTCCTCTCGTGGGTTCGTATTTCAGCTGAGAGAAATTGAGTGGGTCAAGATGGCGCCGGACATGGTCGCAGTCGATTTCCCTCTTGATAAAACGGTGTTTTGTTTGTGTTTTCTATGATAACTCTCGGACTATTTACGTGATTCCTGGATATAAAAGTGCCCACTTGTGAATTAAGCATACTAATGTGAAAGAAGTGATGCAACGAAGTATATAACAGTGCATTTTTAGTTGTGAAAGGTAGACTAATGTGTACAGATTCGATAGGACAAAGCGTGGCCGAAAAATGACCCGGTCAAAGGCTAGTGTCGCTCCGTGCTGTATCGTGACCCAGATAACGAAGCATGAACACTGAAACGAAGGAGGTCATCCTGACCCCGTCAAACAGACAGTACTTCAGAAAGGAGCTCATCGCGCTTCGATCAGCACACTACGTCCCTTCAAACTCAGATCTACATCAGTTGCGTGTGCTGAAAATACACTTAACCGAGGAGGCATCGGAACTCACAAGTATACAATCAAGGCGGAAGACCAGAGGAACGAGAGGTGGAAGAAGAATACACAATCACCCTTCAGATCACACCCTGACTAGCAGCTCGCAACTGGCAGGGCCCCCAAACTGCAGCGGCGGAACAGGCAGAAAACGATCACGAAAACTACCCATCACGCTTGCAACATGGAATGTCCGCACGCTACTGGACAACACCAAAGCAAATAGACCCGAACGACGGACAGCACTGATCGCCAGGGAACTGGCTAGATACAACATCTGCATAGCTGCCCTGAGCGAGACACGACTGGCAGAGGAAGGGCAGATCACAGAAGAAGGCGCTGGTTATACTTTCTTCTGGAGCGACCGCAGCAAAGAAGAACGCCGTGAAGCTGGAGTTGGCTTTGCCATCAAGACCAACATGGTCGACAAGCTCACAAGCATGCCCAGAGGAATTAATGACTGCCTGATTACACTGCCTCTCCCCCTAATAGGAGGGCGCCATGCAACACTCATCAGTGCATACGCACCCACAATGATAAATCCTCAGGAAACAAAAGATAAGTTTTATGAGGACCTTGAGGCGATCATCGCTGCAGTCCCCAAATCTGACAAACTGGTCATCCTCGGTGATTTTAACGCTAGGGTTGGCACAGACCATACAGCCTGGGAGGGGGCCATTGGCAGACATGGTATCGGAAAATGCAATAGTAACGGACTGCTCCTTCTGAGGACATGTGCCGCAAATGAACTACTCATTGCAAACACAGCTTTCCGACTACCTGTCCGAAATAGAACCACATGGATGCACCCAAGGTCCCGCCACTGGCACCTTATTGACTATATTATCATCAGACGTAGGGATCGAGCGGATGCTATGGTAACGAAGAGCATGTGTGGTGCAGAATGTTGGACCGACCATCGACTTGTCATTGCCAAGCTAAACTTCAAGATCCAGCCCAAAATGCGCCCCCATGGAAAGAAACCACTGAGGATGCTAAATCTCTCTCAGCTGAAATACAAACCCACGAGAGGAGGCTTCTCCAACATCTACTCACTGACTTAAGGTCAAACCTGAGATCCTCCAACATTGACTCACCGACTTAATGTCAAACTTGAGATCCTCCAACATTTACTCACTGACTTAATGTCAAAATTGAGATCCTCTAACATATATTCACTGACTTAATGTAAAACTTGAGATCCTCCAACATCTACTTACTGACTTAATGTGAAACTTGAGATCCTCCAACATCTACTCACCGACTTAATGTCAAACTTGCGAACCTCCAACATCTACTCACCGACTTAATGTCAAACTTGAGAACCTCCAACATCTACTCACCGACTTAATGTCAAACTTGAGAACCTCTAACATCTACTCACCGACTTAATGTCAAACTTGAGAACCTCCAACATGTACTGCGGAAGTGTTGAGAGGATCAGTAGAAGTCCCCATGTAAAACTGAACTGGCCAATGACAATTCCCCAAAACGGAGGAGACATTAGTATGGACGCCCAGGGCACTTTTTGCTGTGGAATATTTTACCAAACAAAAACATTAGCCACCTGAAAATCGTACACGTATATTTAAGAGACTGTATGTACTATGCCAAGTGTAATTATTAACCACAGCAGATTACCACACGTTAATGTATACCCAGCTGTAAATTGATATAGGTCAGTACCTACTTACTTTACGTGTCCCGCAATTCCACATGACCTTTGTCATTGGCCGCCATCAGGTCCTCCACTGTACATGATTCCTGCATACTAGGAATTATAATCAGGTGTTCCAGGGCCGTGGACGTCTGCACATTCCTGCATACTACGAATTATAATCAGGTGTTCCCGGGCCGTGGACGTCTGCACATTCCTGCATATTGGAAATTATAACCAGGTGTTCCTGGGCCGTGGAAGTCTGCACATTCCTGCATACTGGGATTCATAACTAGATGTTCTCGGGCCGTGGACCTCTGCACATTCCTGCATACTGGGATCCATAACCAGGTGTTCCCGGGCCGTGGACCTCTGCACATTCCTGCATACTGGGAATTATAACTAGGTGTTCCCGGGCCGTGGACTTCTGCATTTTTGCAGTTTGCTTCACCGGCATATCTCCACTCGTTCAGGTTAGACCCAGACCTGGACACATATGTTCAGAGATCTCCAGGTAGTATATGGGAGATCATGACCTCGTACAAGTTCTTCTTTCATCGCCATCCAACATTTCCCCATCGTTTTGCATCACTTTTTTATGCTGTTTCTCCGATAGTTCTCTTCTGAAGGTTGTACACTCTGCAGTCAATGTTTCCTCTCTTTCAGCCGTATTCTTCCTGGTGTATTTCCAAAAAGAGAATGTCTGTGATCACATGACTGCTTTTGTCTCTCAACTTCAGATGCGACTTGTCTTCTAATATCCGGTTGTGCGATACCAGCCATTGCGTAAAACATTTCAGTTGGTGTCGGATTAAGGCATCCTGTCACAATTCGGCATATCTCACTTACTGACACATCCACCTGTTTCATGTGTGTAGATGTATCTCATACTGGTGCATCATACCCTGCCACTGAAAGACATAGTGTAAGAACTGATGCGCGGAGCACCGTTGGGGATTCTACTCATGTGGTTTTTGTCAGTTTTGCGAATTATATTGTTTCTTAGACTGACTTATTACCGCATTGCAGTGTGCTTGATTAGAAAATGTGCGTCGCATTACAATGCTTACATACGTGGGTGTATCGCTATGTTCAAGTACGTCATGAAGTTGTCCTCTTGCTTCTCTGTTCTTCAAGTGAGAAGCACATACCTGTGTTTTACTGGGGTTGACTTTGACGTGAATTTCCTCATAGTATTCGGCCATTCTGTCTAGAAGTTGTGTCAATCCAAGCTCCATTTGCCCTCAACGATTTATTTGTGCATGTCGTGTATGGCATTGGTGAACATGAACTATTTTGTTTCTAGACAAATTGCTTGATCGTTTCTAGACAAATTGCTTGATCGTTTCTAGACAAATTACTTGATCGTTTCTAGACAAATTGCTTGATCGTTTCTAGACAAATTGCTTGATCGTTTCTAGACAAATTGCTTGATCGTTTCTAGACAAATTGCTTGATCGTTTCTAGACAAATTACTATCGTTTATACAAAAAATGCTTCATCATTTCCGAGTTTCGGATAGATCGTCACTATCCATATCGGCACTTGTCACTCCACCTGGCTCGTTTGAAATGAAAATGTGTTTAAAAAAGCACCCTCTCAGGTTTGGCTAAGTGGTTAATCCCACATGACATTGGTCTATGTTGTGTCTGTGACATTGGTCTATGTTGTGTCTGTGACATCGGTCTAGTTGTGCCTGTGAAATTGGTCTATGATGTGTCTGTGAAATTGGTCTTTGCTGTGCCTGTGACATTGGTCTATGATGTGTCTGTGACATTGATCTTTGCTGTGCCTGTGAGGTCGGTCTATGTTGTGTATGTGACATTGATCTTTGTTGTGTCTTCGAGCTTGGTCTATGTTGTGTCCGAGGGCTGAATTGTCTATGTTGTGTCTGGGAGCTGATTTGTCTATGTTGTGTATGTGAGCTTGGTCTATGTTGTGCCCGGGGACTGAATCGTATGTGTACCAACAGGAACATGCTATTCATAATCCCCATACAAGACAATAACAGATGTATAAACAAGCTAACGGAACATTGTATTTCTTAGACCCTGGATTTAGTATTTTAGAACATACAAATGTGTTCTCGGACAGTAGACTTTCAAGAGAGGTGAGGTGGGGGCGCCTTCAGTGGAGATTTGAATGGGAAACGGAGATTTGGATAAGAAACGAGGATTTGGATAGGAAACGGGAATTTGGATTGGAAAAGGGAATTTGGATAGGAAACGGAGATTTCGTTAGGAAAGGGAAACAGTGGAGGAAGTTGACACTAGAGGATGAACGGCAGGACACTAGAGAATATAGGACAGGACAAAAGATAATGAAAGACACTAGAAGATCAGGGACACTGGATGAGGTAGTGTAGCAGATCCCACTGTTTACACTAGAGTATTCTAACTAAAACGTTACCACACTCAACCACAACATTCATGACCTCACACAGCAACTAATATAGCACACAGCAACTAATATAGCACACAGCAACTAATATAGCACACAGCAACTAATATAGCACACAGCAACTAATATAGCACACAGCAACTAATATAGCACACAGCAACTAATATAGCACACAGCAGATGGCATATTTATTATAACATACTAATGCAACACTATCAAAGTGAGTGCAATGAAAATATAATCTTAACTAAATATTCATAAGTACATATATGTTATAAAAAATATTAACTAAAGCGGAAACTTTAAGCATTAGCTATTGATGGAATTAGAAACTATCAAAACCCAGTTCTATCGCCGTGAAAACATCACACTCCCCTCCCCTCATCTGCATCATCAACACACTCTCAAAAATTCTTCTTTCTTCAAATCTCCTCAGGTGGGCGATCTGGACATAATGCATTCAATATATTATATGTATACTCACATATAATTTCTCAACTCAGTCGATATGCGTATACACACACACTCTGAAACATGCATCGATCCCTTGGTTTCTACACACACATATAGATGCCCAACACACACCAATTTGAGCGACTGACCCCGACTCAAAGGCGTATGCTGTTTGAGCGATCCTGTTCTATCTCTAACATTCGTACAAGAGTCTATCAATCGCTCTTCTACTAAGTCGTTGAGCTAAACAGACTCCTATCTACATTCACTCAATCCCTCTCCATTACCCACCTACTTGAGCTAAACTTTGTCTAGTTGTATATACTCTCAAGCAGAATCAGAGCTATCCAATGGATCTCTGGGGGATTGCTTTTTCAGTCATTATTGGAACGATTTACTCTGAACACATGTCACTCAAATATCGCAGCAAGCTCTCTGCTGCTCACCTGCCTGTCGCTCATCCCCTAATACCCAAATCGGAAAGCCAGTGGTCAGTTCCTAGCTGTACACATTCTTTCCCCCAACTCCGTTTTCCTTTGTTGAGACGGTGAGTGACATTGCCGTAGTGTCCAGACGGAGAGTGACCTTGACACGCATTCAGGTACCTTTGCTCTCAGCGTCGGCTCGCCAAACACATCACCACTGCCCTAAACCCTCATGCTCTGGCTGGAACTGTTACAGTAGGACACTTGAGGATACATGAACATATAGAATGTAGGACACTAGAGAATACAGGAAACTAGAGGATGTAGGACACAAGATGAATGACACCAGATGATGAAGGACCCTAGAGGATTTAGGACCCCAGAGGATTTAGGACCCTAGAGGTTGTAGGGTGCTAGAGAATGTAGGACCCTAAAGGATGTAGGACCCTAGAGGATGTATGACACTAGAGGATGTAGGACTCAATAGGATGTAGGACCCTAGAGGATGTAGGACCCTAGATGATGTGGGGCCTTCCATTATTTAGGACCCTAGAGGATGTAGGAGCCGTGAGTATTTAGGACCCTAGAGGATGTAGGACCCTAGAGGATGTAGGACCTTAGAGAATGTAGGACCCTCGAGGATGTAGGACCCTAGAGGATGTAGGACACTAGAGCATGTAGGACTCTAGAGGATGTAGGACCCTAGAGGATGTAGGACCCTAGATGATGAAGAGCCTTCCATTATTTAGGACCCTAGAGGATGTAGGAGCCTTGAGTATTTAGGACCCTAGAGGATGTAGGACCCTAGAGGATGTAGGACCCTAGAGGATGTAGGACCCTCGAGGATGTGGGACCCTAGAGTATATAGGATTCTCGAGGACACTAGAGCATGTAGGACTATGGAGTATTCAGGACATTAGACATTCCCCAGCCAAAGGAAGACGCACGTGTACTCTACTCAAACGGACTGAGGGACCATATGGAAAAGATGAGGTTGCTGATGGAACGATCGTATCATCAATGAGATATCAACCTCTGGTCAAAGAACAATGCTGGCGGCAAGTGGAAGTGAGACAAGATGGTCACCGTGCAGGAATACTCAGTCCACATTGAAGTCAATATTCTTATGTGAATGGAAGTACACATAGACTGATTTTGACTAACCATACTGCCCATGAATCGTTAGTAAAATACAATAATGAACCACTCTGGGGTTCGGGGGTAGGTAGAGAGTTGGTAAATAGCAGCTCAGAAGGGGAAATTGGAATAGAAGAGCTTGAAACAGCTTTCACCATCGCATAAATTGAAGATTTGATTAAAGAAATGAAAGAGATAAAACAGTTTTCACGAACACAAAAATTGAAGACACGATTAAAGAAATGAAAATCAACAAGACTTCTGAAACAGATGCCCTTCGAACAGAGAAAATGAAACTCTTTGTCCCAGAAGCCAAAAGTTGGGCACTGGAATGAATGCATTTGCAATGGGCTTCCAGACGGCAACGCGCATGAATAAAGCGATCGTTAGACTTCTTCTAGACTAAGGGAAACCATCAACAGAATCTACACATTTGAAACCTTTGAAATTATATTGACATTATGCCCCCTATTTAAAGTGTTGGAGAAAAAAAATATTGGCTGAATTATAAAATGATTGAGGATCAACTGATTCCCGGATCAGGCAGGTTTTAGGCCTGGGAAATCGTGCTACGGCCCTTAACCTAGCTCAACATACTGAGGATGAGGACGAGCGCAAACAGGCCACAGGGGTAATTTGAATTCACCTCGCATCGGCGTACGGCATGGCAAATCACAGTTAGCTCTAGGAAAAAAAATTATACAAGACCAATCATGATTGACACTTGAATATGTACAAGAACACACATGATTGTCACTTGAACATATACATAACCACACATGATTGTCACTTGAACATACACACGACAACACATTATTGACGCTTGAACATGTACAAGACCACACATGATTGTCACTTAAACATACACAAGACCACACATGATTGAAGCTTGAACATTTACAAGACCACGCATGATTGTCACTTGAACATATGCAAGACCACACATAATTGTCAGTTGGACATATACAAGACCACCCATGATTGATGCTTAAACATATACAAGACCACCCATGATTGACGCTTGATTCATGTAACTAAATGTCTGCAGCAGACACGACGACGTTACGTGACATTGTCAAATCAAAGTAATCGTTTGAGGAACAAAAACAAATAGGCTGGCCCGTGCCATGTACAGTGTTTGCGTCAATGATCCAACAACCAGTCCATGCTCTAGACAGTTCATATATGCAGACGACACGGCAGTTCCTGTACAGGGAATGGTTTTTAATTAACTGAGCTCAAACTCTCTAATGCCCTTTACAGATTGGCTCAGTACTAGAGTACAACAATCTCAAAAGGATCCCCAGCAAAACTTTGGTATGTACGTTCCATCTGAAGAACAGAGAAGCGAGAAGTAGCATTGAGATTACTTGCTATGGGCATTGACTTGAACATCACTATACACTAAGTACATTGGACTTTTAATGGGTCGAACATTGTCCTACAAGGAACACTCTAAGGCGACGACATAACACGTTAATTCGCGAGATAAGATGCTGAGCAAGTTGACAATCGTGGGAAACATCTAAAATGGCCGTATACTTGCCTGCCCTTGCAATGGTCATTTATGCAGCAGCCTACGCCACGCTAGTCGAGCCAGCCCACACTAGATACATTTAATGTGGCAGTAAACTGAGGCATATTATATTGTAATGCCGTATCGGAGAGAGAGATAGAGCCATAGACGGAGAAAGACACAGACAGAGAGACAGAGACAGATTGAGAGAGAGACATACCGCAAAAGAAAGAGAGAGATCCAGAGAAAGGCATAAACAGAGACAGAGATATACAAGGCAGAGTCAGAGACATATAGAGACAGAGAGAGAAAATGAAAGAGACGGAGGCAGAGAGAGACATACAGAGAGAGACATACAGAGAGAGACATACATAAATAAAGAGACATAAACGATAACCAGAGAGAGATACAGACAGAGACATAGACAGACAGAGAGAGGCAGATAAAGACAAACAAATAAATGGAAATGGAAAAAGAGAGAGATAGAGAGAGAACGACAGATGCAGAGAAGGAGAGAGAGTGGCAAAGCCAGAGAGAGAAAGAGACATAAAGACAGAGAAAGACATATATATAAGTATATATATATATATATATATATATATATATATATATATATATATATATATATATATATATATAGAAAAGACAGAGACACAGAAAAGCAGAAACAGAGACAGAAAGAGACAAAGAAAGAGACAAAGACAGAGAGGGTGACATAAAAAGACACAGAGACATAAAGAGAAAGACGATTAGAGAGAGACAGAACGAGACAGAGACAGAGAAAGGAAGAGCGACAGACAGAGACAGATACAGAGGAAAAGATAGAGCGAGAGGCATATACAGAGAGGGATAGACAGACACATTGAAACACCTACAGAATGAGAGACAAAAAGTGAGACAGACACAGACAGAGACATAGAAACCCTATATAGGCAGACACAGAGCCAGAGACAGAGAGACAGAAACAGAGAAGAAGGGAAAACCACAGATAAATAGACAGACACGTGAAAAGCGAGATAGAGTAAAAGAGACAGAGAGAAACAAAGAGAGATAGTGACAGAGACAGACAGTGGCAGAAACAGAAAGAGAGAGACACATAAAGCGAAAAGAAACAGAGGCAGAGACAGAGAAAAAGAGACAGTGAGAGATACAGAGACTGAAACATAGACAGAGAAAGACACAGAGAGAGACAGAAACAGGGACACAAAGAGACAGAAAAGGAAATTGAGAATGACAGACAGACATAGACAGAGACGGAGAGACAGAGAGAGACATACAGAGAGACAGAAAAGTAACATTGAGGAACACAGAGACAGGGATAGAGAGGCATAGACAGAAAGACATGCACAGTTTCCGAGATAGAGATAGAGATAGACAGAGATAGAAATATACATAGATAGAACGAAAGACAAAGACAGACATTTAAATAAACAGAGAGACAAATAGAGAGAGAGAGAGAGCCATAGACAGATAAAGAGAGAATGAGAGAGAGACATAGACATGCATATAAAGCGAGATATAAAAAAACATATAGAGAGACATAGACAGAGATACCCATAGACAGAGACAAAACGAAACAGAGAGAGAAAAAGAGATACATAAACAGGGACAGAAAGAGACAGATATAGAAGCAGAGAGGGACATATATAGTGAGAGATGGAGAGACAGAGATAGACAAATAGATAGACAGAGATAAACCAAGAAAGAGATATAGCTGAAGGGATAGAAACAGAGACAGAGAGATATACAGAGAGATACAGAGAGAGACAACAATAGAGATGCATAGACACAGAGAGAGATAGACATAGACAATGTCCGAGACAGAGAGAGACTGAGATGGATATAGACAGAGACACATAGAGAGAGAGACAGAGAGAGACATCGACTTTGTCAGAGACAGAAAGAAAATAGAGAGCAAATCAGAGACATATAGGGAGGCAGATATATAGACAGACATAGAAAGACATACATAATCATAGATAGTTACATACATAGAAACATAGGCAGATAAAAATACAGAAACAGATAAAGAAACACACAGAAATAGAAACAAAGACACAGAGAGAAACATGTGCAGAAAGAGACATACAGATAGAAATAGAGAGACATAGACACTAACATGGAAACATAGAGTCAAAGATAGATAAAGAAACAGAGACAGGCGGACAAATAAACAAAGACAGAGAAAAAGAAAGAGATAGAGACACATACATAGCCAAAGAGAGTGACAGAAAAAGACATAGAGAGACAGAGCCAGAGAGAAAGACAGAGACAAAGACAAAGATAGAGATAGACAGAGAGAGACAGAGACAAATAGCGAAATACAGAGACATAAATAAATACACATATAAATATACAGAGACAAATATAAAGACATAAACAGAGAGAAACAGAGACAGACATAAACAGAGACACAAACAGAGCAAAAGAGACAGAGAGAGGCATAGACTGAGCCATAGACATAGAGAGAAAAATAAAGAGAGATACATAGAGAGAAATATAGAGACATACAGAACGAAAGATAGGCAGACAGAGAGAGACAGATACATAAACATAAAGATGCTTAGACAGAGACAGAGACAGAGAAAGTGGCAAAGAGAGGCATAGACAGATAGGGACAGAGATACATATATAGAGACATAGATAGAGGCAGAGAAGGAGAGGCATAGGCATAACGACAGAGACAAAGACCTGCAAAGATAGAGAGAGAGAAAGCCAAAGAAAGAGAGAGACAGAGAGAGACATACATAGAGAAAAAAAGACAGGGTGTGAAACAGAGATAGACAAAGACACATATACCGAAAAATAGACATATACATAGCCAGAGACAGAGATATATAAACATACATAGAGAGACATATATAGACATTCAGAGTGAGACAGAGCCAGAGAAAAAAAAAGACAGAGACAAAGCGAGATAGAGAGAGAAAGACAGAGAGAGAGACAGAAGCACACAGATAAATACAGAGACATATATATACATATATATATATATATATATATATATATATATATATATATACACATATACAGAGGCAGCGAGAGACATAGACAGGGAGTGACATAGACAGAGAGAGACATAGACAACGAGAGACCAAGAGATACAGAGACACAGACATATATAAAGATACAGTGAGAGAGAGACATATATTGAGACATGCATAGAGAGAGAAAGAGAGAGACATAGCAAGAAACATAGACATATATAGACAGAGAGAGAAAGAGAGACATAGACATACACATATATATATATATATACTTAACCAGAGAGAGACAGAGAGAAACATAGCGCCATAGACAGATAGAGACATAGAGAAACAGAATAAAGAGACAGAGACAGAGGGAGACGTAAAGAGAGACATACAGAGGCAGAGAGAGACAAACAGAGATAGGCGTATATAGAGATAGACATAGACAGACATAGACATAGAGAAAGACAGAGAGAACATTAAGAGATACATAGAGAGAGACTGAATCAGAGAGAGATAGACAGACAGAAAAAGAGACAAAGATAGAGACAAAGAGTGACAGCAAGAGAGAAAAATACAGAACGAGAGTGACAGAAAGAAACAGAGAGAGGCAGAGAGAGACACATACAAAGCGGCATATCGAGAGACATACAGAGAGAGACAAGGACAGAGAGAGACATAGAGTGACAGCCAGGGAGAGACAGAGAGAGACAGAGAGAGACAGAGAGAAAGCGGCAAAAAGACACAGAAACCGAGACAGAGTGGGAGAGAGAGAAAAAGAGAGAACGTCATACCAACCATGATTTACGGATGTGACGTATGGAATCTACGGAACGCGGATGCAGAGAAACTACGAGTTATCCAGCGAGCAATGGAAAGATGCGTCCTTGGGATCTCAATCAGAGATCGAATCCACAATACTAAAATAAGAGAAGACCCTCTATTTCGAGACATCGTGGAGGCTGCGTTGTCTCCCAAATACCACTGGGCTGACCACGGGATGTGCATGCCATATAACAGATGGATACTCGGAACGACGTTCTGGTGGCCATATGATTTGACAATGCCACCCATACTATGGCTAGATGGTCTGCTGAGAGACCTGGGTCCGAAATGGTACGACACGACGAAAGATGGGACTGCATACGAAACAGTGTTGGCTGCCTCGCATACGTCACACCCACCAGACTCAAGTCGAGAATATTGTATTTCAAGTTGGATGGTTCCTAATAAACATGAGGAATACAACTTTAACAATCATGAGGAATACATCTTTAACAAACATGAGAAATACATCTTTAACAAACATGAGGAATATATCTTTAACAAACATGATGAATATATCTTTAACAAACATGAGGAATACATCTTTAACAATCATGAGGAATACATCTTTAACAATCATGAGGAATACATCTTTAACAAACATGAGGAATACATCTTTAACAAACATGAGGAATACATCTTTAACAATCATGAGGAATACATCTTTAACAAACATGAGGAATACATCTTTAACAATCATGAGGAATATATCTTTAACAAACATGATGAATACATCTTTAACAATCATGAGGAATACATCTTTAACAAACATGAGGAATACATCTTTAAAAATCATGAGCAATATATCTTTAACAAACATGATGAATATATCTTTAACAAACATGAGGAATACATCTTTAACAATCATGAAGAATACATCTTTAACAAACATGAGGAATACATCTTTAACAAACATGAGGAATACATCTTTAACAAACATGAGGAATACATCTTTAACAAACATGAGGAATACATCTTTAACAATCATGAGGAATACATCTTTAACAATCATTATTTTCTGACGTTACAAGAATCAACAAAAACACATACATGCCTGGCTGGTGAACTGTTGGATAAGGACTGCCGAATGTACTCTCTCTCCTGCATGGAGATCCATTGGTGAGTTGACGGAGACTCATCAGCAAACATGAAGAACAAGGCAATCCAGAGGAAGCCAAGGCCACCTACACAGATCAACATTCAACATTGGTCTTCAAAACAAGTTAAGCCAACATGGTCTTCATGTTTGTGTGTCTACAACATGTGAGTTAAGGACATGACATATGTGTTAACGATATGCCATGTGAGTTAAAGATAGGACATGTGAGTTAAAGACAGGATATTGGAATTAAAGACATGACATGTGAGTTAAAGACATGACATGTGAGTTAAAGACACGATATGTGAGTTAAAGATAGGACATGTGAATTAAAGATATAACATGTGGGTTAAAGATACAACATGCGAGTTAAAGATATGACATATCAGTTAAAGATATGACATGTCTGTTAAGGAAATAATATGTGAGCTAATGACATAAAATGAGTTAAGGATACGACATGTTATTTGGGAATGAACTATATATATATATAAACAATCACTCTCATAATGTAACAGACATGCAATGGTTCTGATCATTCTAGATGATGGTAGAAGTAGTATGCAAAAATGGCTGACGTTAGAGTGGATCTGTTGGCTGTCACGTGTCTACCACGTTTGAGTCGATCAGTTAGCTGTCACGTCTATGTCCAGTTTGAGTGGATCTGTTGACTGTCACATGGCTGTCACGTGTAATGTTTCAGGCTGAAATGTGTGATCTTATATGCGAACTCGATTTGGGTGATAATCAACGGTATGCCATTGCCACATGGGATCCAGGATGAATAATGTTGTGGGGACCAGATACAACCGTGCGTGACCCACAAACAACTTGCCATTTTAGGACTATTCACGTCCATATTTACCACGTGATGTGGGCTTACTAACGGTATCTAAATGCATGTTCTTTCCGGGCAAAATACGGCCCATCAGGCAGAAACAAATGATCCCCAGTTGGGGCGTTGTCACGACACCGTTGTTAGATCGTGTATGGGGCTGAAGCCCTTGGGTCTCCCTATTTCCTCTTGGTATCCGTTCCAGTGCTTGCAATGGAAGACTGTTGCTGTTCATTCTTAGGCTTTGTCCGGTGTATGTCCGTCGTTGTTCTCCTGGATGATGGCCGACACGTTATAGTTGGTTTGTCTCTGTTCTTATCGAGTCAGTGGTTATGGGCTGGTCCCAGGTTTCGCATCCATGTGTCATGACCGATATTACGATTGAGTTGATAATTGTGAACTTGGTATGTTTGCTGAGTATCGTTGATTTCCAGCGCTGGTGAACTGATGACAGTCGCATGAGGCTAAAACAATTATAGTGGAAATTTCGTTCGTGGTATCTCCATCTTGTGTTACTTTGCCTCCCCAGATATGTGCAGTGTTAGACATTTTGTACATTACCTTGTAGAATAAAATCAACTGTTGTGGTTGTGGGAGCCATGCGTATCGCATTTGACGCGTTTACTATCTGTTCTGAGCATTGGCATAGTCTATCTATATTTTCTGGTGTTTTTTTGATTAGCAGCGCTAGGTCGTCTGCAAAATCAAGATCTTCTAAGGTCTTGTTATCTGTCTATTATATGATTAAATGTTTATCACAGGCATAGAGTTTCATAATCATATATATATAGTTATGTAACATACGTAGTACAGGTGATACAATACATCCCTGTTTGACTCATGTTTGTATGTTAAGTGTTGCTTTCGTTTGTTCGAACACAGCATCGTTATTTATCATATAAGGCCTTGATAATATTGATGTATGTTAAGGGTAAGCCATTGTTCTTGATAATGTTCACTAATGTTGGGCGGTGCAGACTGTCAAGGGCCTTCTGGGACGGTGCAGACTGTCAAGGGCCTTTTAGAAGTCAATACAGTTGATGGTTAATGGGAATTGCCTTTCTACTGATTCTTCTATGATAGTTCTTAGAGTGAAAATGTGATCATTGCAAGAACGCTTTGGTCTAAAGCCTGCCTGTTCTCTTACAAAGAACGCTTTGGTCTAAAGCCTGCCTGTTCTTCTCTTACAAAGAACGCTTTGGTCTAAAGCCTGCCTGTTCTCTTACAAAGAACGCTTTGGTCTAAAGCCTGCCTGTTCTCTTACAAAGAACGCTTTGGTCTAAAGCCTGCCTGTTCTCTTACCAAGAACGCTTTGGTCTAAAGCCTGCCTGTTCTCTTAGCAAGAACGCTTTGATCTAAAGCCTGCCTGTTCTCTTACAAAGAACGCTTTGGTCTAAAGCCTGCATGTTCTTCTCTTACCAAGAACGCTTTGGTCTAAAGCCTGCCTGTTCTTCTCTTACAAAGAACGCTTTGGTCTAAAGCCTGCCCGTTCTCTTACAAAGAACGCTTTGGTCTAAAGCCTGCCTGTTCTCTTAGCAAGAACGCTTTGGTCTAAAGCCTGCCTGTTCTTCTCTTATGATAGTATCTACCTGTTCCCTGAGTCTTCCTAATATCAGGATGCAGAGTACTTTTTCAGGCCCTGACAGGAGTGTTATTTCAGTTGTTACAGTCGGATACGTCTCCTTTCTTTGGTATTTTCACAATAATAGCATCTGCCCACTGTTGGGGTGGTTTTCCTCTATCCACACACAGCTTACGACGGATAGGAGATGAGTGAGGGTCTGCTGTCTTGATATTCTGTAGTTTGTGGTTGGCTCATTTGATTTCTGCGAGTTTAAATTATACACATAACACTGGTAAGAGAGACATGTCGGTTTAGTTGGAATGTGGTCATCTCAATATCTCTGTAAAGGGTTCTGCCAACGCTTCATCAGTTGTTTTTCTAACATTATATATAACGTATATGTAATACGTTATTTGAAAATACTAACTGTATAGATAACCTGTATCTAACACGTACTGAAGGCTTACTAACTTTATAGAAACATTTACCACCAATAAATACCTCTCTTATATATAACACTTGATTGCGTCATATGTTTGATATGTGAGTGAATTGTATGGCTGTCAATAAACGATTCAAGTTGGTTAAAACAGATGTATTCATCTCGATCCTCTCCCGTATGTATTGCTGGCACGGTTCATCTCGATCATCTCCATTTCGTTAGTTGTCCGGGTCCATCTTGATCCTCCTCCTTATGTTAGTTTGCCGGGTTCATCTCGATCCTCTCCCCAATGTTAGTTGTCCGGGTACATCTTGATCCTCTCCCTTATGTTAGTTGCCCAAGTCCATCTCGATCCTCTCCCTTATGTTAGTTTACTGGGTCCATCTCGATCCTCTCCCTTAGGTTAGTTTGCCGGGTCCATCTCGATCCTCTCCCTTATTTTAGTTGTCCGGGTCCATATTGAACCTCTCTCTTATACTAGTTGCCCGGGTCCATCTTGATCATCTCCCTTATGTTAGTTGCCCGGGTTTATCTTGATCCTCTCCCTTATATCAATTGCCCGCGTCCATCTCGATCCTCTCCCTTAAGTCAGTTGTCCGGGTCCATCTCGATCCTCTCCCTACTGTTAGTTTGCCCAGGTCCATCTCGATCCTCTCCCTTTTGTTAGTTGTCCGGGTACATCTTGATCCTCTCCCTTATGTTAGTTGCCCGGGTCCATCTCGATCCTCTCCCCTATGTTAGTTGCCCGTGTCCATCTCGATCCTCTCCCTTATGTTAGTTGCCCTTGTCGATCTCGATCCTCTTCCTTATGTTAGTTGCCAGGGTCCATCTCGATCATCTCCCGTATGTTAGGAGCCCGGGTCCATCTTGATCCTCTCCTTTATGTTAGTTTGCCGGGTCCATCTCGATCCTCTCCCTTATGTTAGTTGTCCGGGTCCATCTCGATCCTCTCCATTATGTTAGTTGCCTGGGTCCATCTCGATCCTCTCCCTAATGTTAGTTATCCGGGTCCATCTCGATCTTCTCCCTTATGTTAGTTGTCCGGGTCCATCTCGATTCTTTCCCTTATGTTAGTTGCCTGGGTCCATCTCGATCCTCTCCCTTATGTTAGTTTATCCTGGTCAATCTCGATCTTCTCCCAATGTTAGTTTGCCCAGGTCAATCTCGATCCCCTCCCTTATGTTCGTTTGCCCGGGTCCATCTTGATCCTCTCCCGTATGTTAGTTGCCTGGGTCCATCTCCAACTTCTTCCTTATTAGTGTTGTGTAGAAGGAAACCACCAGAGCACTAAACATAACGTAAGGACAAAGGGGACTAAACATAATGTAAGGGCAATTAATTTACAAAGCAGATGATGGTCACATTATGAGACAGTTTTTGTCTGCGCTGTATTTGTAGTGAGAGAAAGACTGCGTTGGTCTCAGCCTTACTTTCTGATCGCGATCTACATTGGCTCAGTGGCAAGGATTAAGTCAAGACGACTAGAGGTAACTCAAGATGCAGGCTATCTGATACCACCTCTTTGAGGCGGGGCTCAAACCGACGCATTTCTCTTCATCGCTCTGAGTGACGCGTGCCTTACCTCTCGACCACATGTCACCATTTATCAATGATAGATAACGTATCGAAAATTACACGAGTCAGCATGGACAGAATAACAACCAGTGTGGAACGGATCTATCAAATTGATTGAGAATTAACTAATCTATCAATGATGAATGTTATCACAACAGTAGGTCGGAATGCTGTACAAGTATGAAGATGATCCAACAAATGGAACATGTGTTCGAGACACAGTGTTTCGGTACATGACTCCATCTGCACAATCTAGTCAGCAGATCTGTCAAATTAAAATCAAATTCACTCACATTCATAACTTCTTATTTTCAGGTATTAACTTTACAGCAAAGAGCAAAAACATGACCTTTAAGAACATGATTGATATGATAGTAACATCTTCCAGGATGTGAAACACAGAGCATAAGATTGCAATTTAAAAGTCAGAACATCACTTGAAGATGACACATCTGACATAAGGAACAGACAAGTGCAAGCATTAAGCAGAGGTGTCGGATGTGTTAAGTTGTTAGTAACTTTGAAATGCCAAAGAACAACATCGGTTCTCACTTGACAGCTACTATGAATTTATAAAGGAGTTCAAACAAGTTCAAAATGATCAGAAAAGGCTACCGATTTGTTGGTTTTATTCCAGCAAAATATTCATTTCCATGAACTCAAAGCAGATCAAACAGTTATAATGATTATTGTTGTGTGGAGGGTAACCACCAGGGCACTAAACATAAAGTAAGAGCAATGAATTTACAAGGCAGACGGGTTCAGTTGGCAAATGGGGCACGTTTGAAAATTTGACAGAGACCATCGGAAATAGCGTTTAAACCTGAGAAAGAGGATGATACAGATGGAAATACTCAATATTCAAGCCAACGAGTCATTTAATATACTCACTCAGTCACTGATTGAAAGGTAATATTATGTAGTGCTGCCATGACCCACCCCCATCTCTATACCCTATGTAAAACTGCCACGACCCACCCCCATCTCTATCTCCTATGTAGTGCTGCCCCGACGCACCCCCATCTCTGTCTCCTATGTAAAGCTGTCACGACCCACCCCGATTCTCTCTGTTATGTAATGCTGTCACGACCCACCCGGATTCTCTTCGTTATGTAATGATATCATGACCCACCCCGATTCCCTCCCTTATGTATTGCTGTCACGACACACCCCAATTTTCTCTGTTATGTAATGATGTCACGACCCACCCCGATTCCCTCCCTTATGTAATGATGTCACGACCCACCCCGATTCCCTCCCTTATGTAATGCTGTCACGACCAATCCCGATTCCATCCCTTATGTAATGCTGTCACGACCCACCCCGATTCTATCCTTTAAGTATTGATACCCCGATCTATCCCCAGTTTTTGTGTTACCACATTTTCAGAAACTCATTTTCAGTTTCAGTATTTGAAGGTCTATAATTGTCTATTAGATGATTTCAAGTCAACTTTGCGAATTATCAGAGTTTCAATTGGATCACTGATAATGTTCGATCCATAATTTTGAAAGCTGGCCTTTACATAAAATGAAAGCTGAAGTCGAACGCACTGAGCCGACAGACGCAAAATAAAAATAACAGCGCAACGCACATCGCCTTGGGGAATTGAGAAATATGGCGAACGCCAAAAGAATCAAAATGAAAACAAACAAAAATGTAATCGGAGACCTAACTACACCAAGTGAACATACGTACGATGCGCGTGATGAAGTAAATTCTTGTGTAACAGCCCATACCAACCGTCACGTTTGCAAAGTTGCATTACCCTCCGACTCATAGTTTTTTCAGCAGACCGTTGAAAACATGGCGGGTGTGATACGGAATACGTACAGATATTATCAGAGAGCGGTGATTCGGTTTCTAACAGCTGAAGTATGTCGACCAGTTGAAATTCATCGCAAAATGATGGCAGTTTATGGTAACAAAAAACAACAGTGAAGAACTGGGCAGCGATGGTTAAAGAAAGACGTTAACTGGATATCTTCCGAGACCAGGACAGGCGCATATTGTTGCGTCTGAAGATGCCGTCGCTAAAATTGATGCAGCAATTCGGGTCCCCATAAACTGCCTGTATTATGCGATGTATGTCAACTCAACATCCTTCAGCTGTTAGAAACAGAATCACCGTTTGCTGATAGACTCTGAACGAATTCCTAATCACACACGCCATGTTTTCATGTCTGCTGATGAAACTATGATTCGGAGGATAATGAAATTTTGCAAACTTGACGATTAGTATGTGCTGTTTACACCAGATTTTCCGTCATAATGCGCATAATGTTCACTTTTTGCAGCTAGGTCCGGTTTCATTTGAACACGCCTGATAACTGACGTGTAACTATTGTGGTGTAATACAAACCAAAGACGTAAAATATAGAAGGCCATCCTCCCAGGAAGCCATGCTTGCACAGCAGAGCAGACACAGGGAACACGATGATGTTGCCAAGGTTTTGACCAGACATTGACAACGTAATGAGACTGGCCCTCTCTCGTGGTGGCGCCCACTTGCTCCACATGCCGTATATTGCTATGATAAGCAGGGCCTGGCATAGAAACAATATGATTGACATTTATAGGAAGCAATGGCTTGAAGTATGTTCATAATGTCAAATAATTACTGTTTTCATAGATATAGATAAATAGAAGACTCAATGTTGAAAGGTCAAGGCCAAGGCAGCCCCATAGCAGACACTGCAGTCAGTGGTGGAAGTGTTGGAGTTCACTGCACTAAGGCACATCTTTGATAGGTGGGGTGGTCAGTTCACTTCCTCGCTGCCTTTTTCCTTCCCTAGCCATAAAATGTGTACCCATTTACAGCATGGTCGACTGGAGCTGTCGAAAGATGAAGCTGAACCACCACCTGCAGCTCCTCTCGACTAAGCTTATCAAGACACAATCAATTGTAAGATAAGACACAACCAATTGTAAGATAAGACACAACCAATTGGAAGACAAGACACAACCAATTTGAAGACAAGACATAACCAATTGGAAGACAAGACACAACCAATTTGAAGTAAAGATGAGGATTGTACGTGTAGACATAGTGTAAGAAAGGTGTACACAACCTTTCGTGCTATTCTGGTCATGAGCAACCATTTATTCTACTGTAACATCCCTTATATTATGTTGTTCTTTATGAGTCTGGTCATTGCCAGGACCTTACTTCTTTAAAACAATAAAAATTGTATGAACAATAAATGGTTATTGAACGTTCCTCATAATTAAACAACAAACTCAAATTCTACATAACGCCCTGTCTTCTATCACTGGGACTTAGACTTAAATCTATGATATTTTCTTGATTTCCTAAACTGTTTACTCGTGACTACACGACTACTTAGTCCTAGTGATTACACGACTACATAGTCCTAGTGACTCCACCACCACCTAGTCCTAGTGACTACACGACTACATAGTCCTAGTGACTCTACCACCACCTAGTCCTAGTGACTACACGACTACATAGTCCTAGTGACTACACGACTACATAGTCCTAGAGACTACACGACTACATAGTCCTAGTGACTCCACCACCACCTAGTCCTAGTGACTACACCACCACCTAGTCCTAGTGACTACACCACGACCCAGTCCTAGTGACTACACGACTACTTAGTCCTAGTGACTCCACCACCACCTAGTCCTAGTGACTACACCTATACATAGTCCTAGTGACTCCACCACCACCTAGTCCTACTGACTCCACCACCACCTAGTCCTAGTGACTACACCAATACATAGTCCTAGTGACTACACCTATACCTAGTCACCTGGGGGTGAAAAAACAGTGATTGGAGTGTGCTATAGATGTCCATCAAGTCAAAAAGAGGAAGATGAGGAGCTGATTGGTAGCTTAGCAAAGGCAAGTGAAGGGAAACTATTATTAATGGGAGATTTCAACTATCCAGAAATAAAATGGGATATGGCAGAAGCAATTGTAGAGTCAAAACCTTTTGTTAAGTGCATAACTGACAATTTTTTAATTCAACACGTAGAAGCAGCCACCAGAGGCAAAAACATACTCGACCTAGTTTTTACAACAGAGGAAAATATGACTGAAAACATTACCGTTGGGGAACTGTTTGGCTCAAGTGACCATCAAATCATCCGTTGGGATCTTATTGCAGGGAAAGAAGTAAACATAAACACGCGAACATACGACTACTCTAAGGCAGATGTTAGGATGAAAGAGGCAGCGAACTACATAATCTGGAAAAATATTAATGTAGGAACAGATGTTGAACAGGAGTGGGAAAGTTTTAAAACTGTTCTAGAAACGCTAAAAGGGGAATGTATTCCATGTAGGGAGGTAAACCGCAAGCGTAAAAAGTGGATAACTAGATTTGTAGTGAAATATAGAAGAGCAAAAAATAAAGCAGGTAAATCAAAAGAAACATATGTAAAATATTTGGACAAGCAGAACATATCTCAGAAAGCGAATAAAACAGCAAAAATAGACTTTGAAAAAAAAACTTGCTCAGAGGATCAAGACTGACAGTAAAAGCTTCTTTTCTTATGTTAGAAATAAACAAAGAACAAAAGACAAAGTAAGCCCTCTCATAGACAGTACAGGGAAAATAATAAGTGAGAATAGGGAGGCAGCTAATCTGCTCAATCAGTACTTTGACACAGTCTACACAAAAGAGGACTGCTCCGAGATCCCAGAGCCTATAGGTATTTTTCAAAGAGACATGGATACAGCGGGATTAAGATCAATATGTATTACAGAGGAAATGGTTTTTTTTTTAAATTGTAGGGGTTGAAGGTGAATAAATGTCCAGGTCAAGATGGTATTCATCCAAAATTGCTGTATGAAATTAGAGACCAACTAGCAAAACCATTGGCTATATTATGTTCTCAATCACTTACAAAAGGATTGTTCCACGGGATTGGAAAGATGCAGGAGTGATCCCCTTATTCAAAAAAGGCAAAAAATCAGATCCAGCAAATTTTAGACCGGTGAGTTTAACGAGCATAGTCTGTAAATTGTTATAGTCAATAATCAAAGAAAACATTGTAATGCAATTAGAAAAATTTAATCTAATTAGAAATAGTCAGCATGGGTTTACTAGAGGGAGATCATGCTTAACAAATCTATTAGAATTCATGGAGGAGGTTACTAAAATCATAGATAAAGGAGAGCCAGTGGATGTTATTTATCTAGACTTTGCAAAGGCCTTTGCTAGAGTACCTCATCAAAGATTATTTCGAAAGTTAAAATCACATGGCATAGGTGGGGAAGTTGCCAAATGGATTGAAAATTGGTTAACGGGAAGAAAGCAGAGGGTGGGCATAAATAAGGAGTACTATGAGTGGAGTGAAATGAAAAGTGGTGTGCCACAGGGCTCGGTGTTGGGACCAATTTTGTTCTTGATATATATAAATGATTTGGACATTGATATGGGATCCATGATTGCAAAATTTGCTGATGACACACAACTATGCAGTAGTGTCATCTAAAGCGGAAGTGGATATATTGATGTCGGATTTAGATAAAATTCGAGAATGGTCTGTAAGCTGGCAAATGGAGTTTAATGTAGATAAATGTACAGTCATCCACATGGGTAGATCCAATATGGAACATAATTACAGAATGGGAGAAAACAATTTTAGAAAGATAGATAAGGAAAGGGACCTAGGGGTTATAATAGATCATACAGGAAATGTGAGTGAGCAAATTAAGGTAGCAGTGAAAAGGGCAAATGCAATGTTAGGTATGATAAAAAGAAATATTAAACATAGGAGCAAGGAAGTGATCGTCAAACTGTATAAAGCTTTAGTTAGACCTAGATTGGAGTACTGTGTACAGGTGTGGAGTCCTTATCATAGAGGGAACATAAACATGATAGAAAGATTACAAAAAAGAGCGACAAAGATGATAGTGAGATTCCAGAATTACAGTTATGATGAACGACTCAGAAAAACCGGCCTACAGTGTCTCGAAGAGAGAAGAATTCGTGGTGACTTAATACAGGTTTATAAGATGATCAGAGGAAACGATAAATTAACTATAACAAGTTTTTTTTTTAAATACAGCCACCTACAATAACACGAGGGCATAGCTACAAGCGGACTAAAGAGAGGTCCAGGTTAGATATTAGGAAATATTTTTTTAGTCAGAGAGTGGTGTCTGCTTGGAATGCATTGCCAGGGGTGGTAGTGGAGGCAGGGACAGTTAATGCATTTAAGAATAAACTGGATGCGCATAGCTTTTAGAGCAAGGTGATGTAAATGTAACTGGTTGTATACAGACTCTGCATGGTCTTCTAAACCAGTATAAAGACGTTAAGTTAAATTAAGTTAAGTTAGTCCTAGAGACTACACCTATACCTAGTCCTAGTGACTACACCACTACCTAGTCCTAGTGACTACACCCCTACCTAGTCCTAGTGACTACACCGCTACCTAGTCCTAGTGACTACACCCCTACCTAGTCCTAGTGACTACACCACTACCTAGTCCTAGTGACTACACCCCTACCTAGTCCTAGTGACTACACCCCTACCTAGTCCTAGTGACTACACCCCTACCTAGTCCTAGTGACTACACCCCCTCCCTAGTCCTAGTGACTAAACAACTACCTAATCCTAGTGATTACACCCCTACCTAGTCCTAGTTACTACACCCCTACCTAGTCCTAGTGACTACACCCCTACCTAGTCCTAGTGACTACACCACTACCAAGTCCTAGTGACTACACCACTACCCAGTTGTAGTGACTAGACCACTACCTAGTCCTAGTGACTACACCACTACCTAGTCCTAGTGACTACACCAATAGCTAGTCCTAGTTACTAAACCACTACCAACCCCTAGTGAATACACCACTACCCAGTCATAGTGAATACACCCCTACCCAGTCCTAGTGACTACACCCCTACCCAGTCCTAGTGACTACACCACTACCTAGTCCTAGTGACTACACCCATACCCAGTCCTAGTGACTACACCACTACCCAGTCCTAGTGACTACACCCCTACCTAGTCCTAGTGACTACACCACTACCTAGTCCTAGTGACTACACCCCTACATAGTCCTAGTGACTACACCCCTACCTAGTCCTAGTGACTACACCACTACCTAGTCCTAGTGACTACACCCCTACCCAGTCCTAGTGACTACACCACTAAATAGTCCTAGTGACTACACCACTACCTAGTCCTAGTGACTATACCCCTTCCCAGTCCTAGTGACTACACCCCTACCCAGTCCTAGTGACTACACCACTAAATAGTCCTAGTGACTACACCACTACCTAGTCCTAGTGGCTACACCCCTACCCAGTCCTAATGAATACTTGATAAATCGAGGTCATACGTGTAATTGCAGCGTTGACTGTAAGACGCCAAAGGGCAAGGCATTTTCTTGGCGATGGTTCGCAATGTACGTTGAATGTCCAGTCTCGTTGAAGATGGTTCTCTGACAAGATTCTGACTGTGTTGAATGGCGAGCTTGGGGGTGAAGATGGTTCTTTGACAAGAGTCTAACTGTGTTGAATGGCGAACTTCTGGGTTAATGATGGTTCTCTGACAAGTCTAACTGTGTTGAATGGTGAACTTTGGGGTTGAAGATGGTTATCTGACAAGAGTCTCTGTACTGAATGGCGAACTTCAGGGTTGAAGATGGTTCTCTGACAAGAGTCTAACTGTGTTGTATGGCGAACTTCGGGGTTGAAGATGGTTCTCTGACAAAAGTCTAACTGTGTTGAATGGCGAACTTTGGGGTTGAAGATGATTCTCTGACAAGAGTCTAACTGTGTCGAATGGCGAGCTTCGGGGTTGAAGATGGTTCTCTGATAAGAGTGTAACTGTGTTGAATGGCGGACGTCGGGGTTGAAGATGGTTCATCAACACCGACGGTAAGGACAGACCGGTAGAGTCAAGCTATGCAGTCATCTGTAACATGATTGGATTAGATCAAGTTGACTGATTTGTGTTAGTTCAGATAAAACGCTGAGAATCCTGGTTAGTTTCAAGGGGCTCCATTAATAGTTCTGCTTAAATCCTCTGAGTTAGTTTGATATGATATGATTAGTTAGTTTCTTCTTGATAGTTTTGTACAAAATGAAGTATCTTGTTTCATCGTTCACATACGTTTTTAGTGTTTTTAAATGTTATTGTTTGTATGTAGTTATCATGTAAAATAGATAATAACAACGATAACACTTACAAACAAATGACAGAAATCCTAGCTTTATCACAAAGTCCAAATATATTGGTTCGTCTGACCAGTACATTCATTAAAAGACCAGCCTGCTAAAGTTTTTTTATTAATTAATTTTGTTTTGAAAATCTTATCTTTCTCAGGGATTTCAGATGGATTGATAAATTTCCTGAGCAGTATCGTCAGCTCACATGTCCGTGCTTCCTCTCAGGCCCTAATAACATATATATGGACTCCTCCGAGTACTGGGGCTTTTCCTTTTGATCTCATCTATCGTCTATCTTTGATGTCGACGTTAAAACTCAGTGGCTATGATCGTGCTTTCCCATGTCCTGTCTCAGTCGCTATGATCGTGCTCTCCCATGTCCTGTCTCAGTCGCTATGATCGTGCTTTCCCATGTCCTGTCTCAGTGGCTATGATCGTGCTTTCCCATGTCCTGTCTCAGTCGCTATGATCGTGCTTTCCCATGTCCTGTCTCAGTCGCTATGATCGTGCTTTCCCATGTCCTGTCTCAGTGGCTATGATCGTGCTTTCCCATGTCCTGTCTCTGTCGCTATGATCGTGCTCTCCCATGTCCTGTCTAAATCGCTATGATCGTGCTCTCCCATGTCCTGTCGCAGTGGCTATGATCGAACTATGTTTTGTCTGAACCGCTATGATCGAACTCTGTCTTATCTGAACCGCTATGATCGAACTCTGTCTTGTGTGATCCTCTTCGATCGTTGAATGTAGTCTGGGTTGTTCTTCTTGTCTAATCTGATTGTTTATTTTGTAAAGTTCGATGTTTTTGACCAGGCCATTAAGGCTGGGTCATCATCTGGTTTCAAGGTGTCTTACAGTAGTATCTTTGATTTGTGCATTTGTTGACTTTTTATTTTTCGTCACTTTGATGGAGGTAAGAAGCTGATCAAATGTTCCATGTGACAGCTTGGGGAGGGAGGGGGAGGGCTGCACACTGACAGTCCTGCCATTTAACTTGTTGTTAGCCTAGCTGTATAAAGTGGGTAGTATTTAGATGGATGGTTGCCCTAACTGGTCTGTCATCACTGCCCTAATTGGTATGCCATCACTGCCCTGATTGGTCTGTCATCACTGCCCTAATTGTTCTGTCGTAACTGCCCTAATTGGTCTGTCCTCACTGTTCTAATTGGTCTGTCATCACTGCCCTAATTGGTCTGTCATCACTCACCTAATTGGTCTGTCATCACTGCCTAATTGGTCTATCATCACTGCCTAATTGTTATGTCATCACTGCCCTAATTCGTCTGTCATCACTGCCCTAATTGGCCTGTCATCACTGCCCTAATTAGTATGTCATCACTGCCCTAATTCGGCTGGCATCACTACCATAATTGGTCTGTCATCACTGCCCTAATTCGGCTGGCATCACTGCCCTTATTAGTCTGTCATCACTGTCATAATTGGTCTGTCATCACTGCCCTAATTGGTATGTCATTACTTCCCTAAGTGGTATGTGATCACTGCCTTAATTGGTATGTGATCACTACCTTAATTGGTCTGTCATCACTGCCATAATTGGTATGTGATCATTACCCTGATTGGTCTGTCATCACTGCCCTAATTGGTATGTCATAACTGCTCTAATAGGTCTGTCATCACTGCCCTAATTGGTCTGTCATCACTGCCCTAATTGGTTTGTCATCACTGTCCATGTCCAGCCGAATCAGCACTTCAGCTCTAGAGAGATCAGTAGTTGGGGCAAGCCATCCAGCACTATCCAGCAAGTTTGAGGAGTGACAGAACGACTACCAAATGGCTTGTCGATGGAAGAGTTCATTATATGAAACATTTAAATTGTAACACATAATAGTGACATCAAATAAACAAAAATATAGATAAGATACTGTCGCTGGGTGACGGTTGACAAATAACATAAAACTAGTTGGCCCGTGCAGAACATCTGCTTATCGTTTGAACTGTATACAATGACAGAAACAATATTAATCTTTGTCAAATTGCAATATTGAATGAAGAAAATATCAGAAAGTAAATTATTATGACAAATTAAAATACAAACTGTATTATTTTATTTCAAATTTGTAACAATGGAACTGACAAGCAGTGAGTACTGAAATAATAAAAACAATGCATACATTTAACTTGAAACAGGGAATACAACCATTTGGAAAATAAAATCAGAAAAATAAAATTAGGACAAAATCAGCATTACAGATGACGTTGTCATTTTCATGTCAGTTCAAGTGTCATCTTCGCATCGAATGGCGGCTGCAATTAATCTCCAGTGTACTCATTTCTTGTCGTAATGGTGCAATATGGCAATCTATTTCCAGTCTATCTGCTGATATTATCCACTCACTGAAAGCGTCTTCCTCTTGAACTACTGCCTTCCCCCCTACCCTCCAGTATGGTCTTCAAACAAGGAGTTATGTTTGTTGTATGACCAAACTAACGTAATTGTCTAACTCTGAATTCAGTCATTAATTCCCTTTCTCCCACCCCCTCCCCCCACTACCATCTTTTTCAATACCGCCAAATTAGTTTTCTTCTCTTTCCAAGAAATGCGACCCAATTTTCTATATGCACACATTTTAAAGGCTTCAATACTCTTTTCCAACATGTTATTCATTGACCATGTTTCTGCTCCATAAAGTAGTGACGAGTATACATACCAACTGACAATTCTCATTTCAAATTCTGATTTATCTGTTTGGATGTCAGTATGTGTCGCATGTTGTCGAATACCATCTTTGCCATACCTATTCTCTTTCTGATTTCTTGTACATAGATCCCTTCTTCCGTTATTGTATATATAGGAGAAACTATGTACCTAATCCAGTAGTTAATCACTTTTTTTTTATCTGCATACATGGTTTCTTGCCACTTTTCACAGCTATCATTGTCTTTGTTTTCTTTATGTTTATTCCCAATCCAAAATCTTAACATATTTTGTATATTGTTGTCACACGCACATGAAATTCTTGCTCACTTTTTGCCATCACACCTGTATCATCTGCATCAATCGATAACTTTTCAGCTCCCTATGGAGAAAAGGTTCTCAACAAATACTCGCCAAGTTTTACTATCATGAGCCATCTTAACCTATTCTGTCCACTTCTTGTTTGCTGTCTTAACATGTGCTTTGAGTTCTCTCTTCCATGAGTGTCTCTGTCTTCCTATACTTCTCTTGCCCTGTGGATTGTAGAACAATGCTTGTCTGGCAATTGTATCCACTGGTTTCGGTAATGTATGGCCTATGCATCGCCTCCTCCGTGTTTAATGCTCAATTGGTATTTGTCCCGTTTTCCCCATTAGTCCTACGTTAGTGATCTTGTCCTGCCAGTCCCACATTGGTGATCTTGTTATACCAGTCCCACATTGGAGATCTTGTCCTGCCAGTCCCACATTGGAGATCTTGTCCTGCCAGTCCCACATTGGTGATCTTGTTATTCCAGTCCCACATTGGTGATCTTGTCCGACCAGTCCCACGTTGGTGATCTTGTCCTGAAAGTTCCACCCTTGCATTTGCTGCAGGCAACCATTGATGAAAGTCTGTTTCTCTTCCATATGTACATCTGTTGTCTTCCATGTTTCACAACCATATAGCAGAACGGATTTTACTTTGAAGTTGACGATTTTTATTTTGGTATTGGTTTTCATTTCTATTGACTTGCATACATTTCTCACTGCAATGCGCGCCCCTCTCGCCTTCTGTATTCTGAACTGAACATCGTTTTATGTGCCTCTTAATTTGTTTGTATTTTCTGCCAAGGGAAAGACTCCACATTTTGAAGGTAAGTAGCTCCCAATCCAATTGTATTATGGCTGATTGCATTTGTTGTCAGAAACCAAGAGCCTTCTCTCGGTGTGTATTTTTAGCCCCAATTGTAGTAAGTGTGTTCTAATACACTCATCTTATATTGCATCTGCTGTGGGCATGGCACATAATCGCCAAATCATCGGCAAAGACGAAATCTGCAAGTTGTCTCGTCAATGTCCATTTTGTGCCTTTGTCGCTTGACATCTCTTTGCTTCATTTGGTATCTAAAGTAAATGATTAACCATTGGGCTCACACCGTAGTGTCTGAGCAGCCACCATAGTATTACCTTTCCAAGCTGCCAAACACTTCCTTATAGTCCACAAACCATGTTGTAAGCTGCATGTTCCATTCCCCACTTTGTTCAATTATTATTTTTAGTGTTGCTATCTGGTCTCTACAGAACATGTTTGGTCGACAGCCGCTCTGCTCATCCATCAATGCTATCTGGTCTATACATCACCTATTTGGTCGATAGCCGCTCTGCTCATCCATCACTAATGTTAATCTCTCTTATTTGACAACTTCATAACATATACTTCTGTCCAGTTTTCTGGTATATCTTCCCTCTCCCAGACTTTGCAGAGTCGCTTGAAAAACATGATTGTTGAAGTTTCAATGCCCGCTTTGATTGCTTGCGCGGAGATATCGTCTAGATCAGTAACTCTGTCGTCTTTCAGAAGTCGAATAGTTTTCTCAATTTCGTGTGGAGGTATGGTGGTGGTGAAATGGTGATGGTGATTATGGTGGTGGTGGTATAGTGGTGGTGGTATGGTGGTGTTGGCACGGTGGTGCTGGTTATTATGGTGGAGGTATGGTGGTGGTGGTATGGTGGTGGTAGTTATGGTGATGGTGGTATGGTGGTGGTAGGGTGATGGTGGTATGATGGTGATGGTATGGTGGTGATGGTGGTATGGTGGTGGTTGTGGTATGGTGATGGTGGTATGGTGATGGTGGTATGGTGATGGTGGTATGGTGATGGTGGTATGGTGATGGTGTTAAGGTGGTGGTGGTGGTATGGTGATGGTGGTTGTGGTATGGTGGTGTTTGTATGGTGGTGGTGGTATGGTTGTGGTGGTAGTATAGTGATGGTGGTATGTTGGTGGTGGTATGGTGGTGGTGGTACGGTGGTGGTGGTTTGGTGGTGGTGGTATGGTGGTGGTGGTGGTATGGTGATAGTGGTATGGTGGTGCTGGTATGGCGATAGTGGTGGTATGGTGGTTGTGGTCTGGTGGTGGTGGTATGGTGGTATGGTGGTGGTGGAATGGTGGTGGTGGTATGTGGTGGTGGAATGGTGGTGGTGGTGGTATGGTGGTATGGTGGTGGTATGGTGCTGGTGGTATAGTGATGGTATGGTAATGGTGGTGGTATGTTAATGGTGGTGGTAAGGGGGTGGTGGTATGGTGGTGGTATGGTGGTGGTGGTGGTATGGTGGTGGTGGTTTGGTGGTGGTGGTATGGTGGTGGCGGTATGGTGGTGGTGGTATGGTGATTGTGGTATGGTGGTGGTGGTATGGTGATAGTGGTGGTATGGTGGTGGTGGTCTGGTGGTTGTGGTATGGTGGTGGTGGTGATGGTATGGTAGTGGTGGTAGGGTGGTGGTGGTATGGTGGTGGTGGTATGGTGGTGGTGGTATGGTGGTGGTGGTGGTATGGTGATGGTTGTATTATGGTGGTGGTATGGTGGTGGTGGTATGGTGGTGTTATGGTGGTGGTGGTATGGTGGTGGTATTGTAATGGTGGTGGTATGTTAATGGTGGTGGTATGGTGGTGGTGGTATGGTGGAGGGGGTATGGTGGTGGTGGTATGGTGGTGATGGTGGCATGGTGGTGGTGGTAGTGGTATGTTGATGGTGGTGGTATGATGATGGTAGTGGTATGGTGGTGGTGGTATGGTGGTGGTGGTATGGTGATGGTCGTTGTATGGTGGTGGTGATGGTATGGTGGTGGTGGTGGTGGTATGTGGTGGTGGTGGTATGGTGGTGGTGGTATGGTGGTGGTGGTATGGTGGTGGTGGTATGGTGATGTTGGTGGTATAGTGCTGGTGGTATGGTGGTGGTGGTATGGTGATGGTGGTATGGTGGTGGTGGCATGATGGTGGTGGTATGGTGGTGGTAGTGGTATGCTGTTGATGGTATGGTGGTTGTGGTATGGTAATGGTGGTGGTATGTTAATGGTGGTGGTATGGTGGTGGTGGTATGGTGGAGGCGGTATGGTGGTGGTGGTGGTTTGGTGGTGGTGGTGGTATGTTGATTGTGGTGCTATGATGATGGTGGTGGTATGGTGGTGGTGGTATGGTGATGGTGATATGGTGATGGTGGTGATATGGTTGTGGTGGTGGTATGGTGGTGGTGGTGGTATGTGGTGGTGGTGGTATGGTGATGGTGGTGGTATGGTGGTGGTGGTATGGTGATGGTGGTGGTATGGTGCTGGTGGTATGGTGGTGGTTGTGGTATGGTGATGGTGGTTTGGTGGTGGTGGCATGAAGGTGGTGGTATGGTGGTGGTGGTGGTGGTATGGTGATGGTGGTATGGGTGTGGTGGTATGGCGGTGTTGGTATGGTAATGGTGGTAATATGGTGGTGGTGGTATGGTGATGGTGGTTATGGTGGTATGGTGAGGGTAGTTATGGTGGTATGGTGATGGTGGTTATAGCGGCTATGGTGGTGGTGGTATGGTGATGGTGTCATGCTTGTGGGTGTATGGTTATGGTGGTATGGTGATGGTGGTTCAGTTATTGGGTGTGGTGGTGGTGGTACGGTGGAGGTGGTATGGTTATGGCGGTATGGTTGTGGTGGTATAGTGGTGGCGGTATGGGTATGGTGATATGGTGGTGGTGGTGAAATGGTTGTGGTGGTGTGGTGGTGGTGGTATGGTGTTTGTGGTATGGTGGTGGTGGTATGGTGGTGGTGGTATTGTTGTGGTGGTGTGGTGGTTGTTGTACGGTGGTATTGGTATGGTGGTGGTGGTGTGGTTGTGGCGGCATGGGTATGGTGGTATGGTATTGGTGGTATGGTTATTGTGGTATGGTTATAATGGTATGGTTATGGTAGTATGGTTATGGTGATATGATGATGGTGGTATGGTTATTGGAGTATTGTGATGTTGGTATGATAATAACGATATTGGTGTTGGTTTTTGTGGAGACAATGTTCTCACAGAAAAGACTCACAGTGCACGCTCCCTGTACAAGCTTGACGGCAAAGACGGCCCACGGGCTCCACAATGCAGCCACGTGCATCAACATGGTCATGACAGACATGAGGGACATCGAGACCAGCACAATTGTTTTCTTCTTTGCGTTCCGGACTACCAGGTTGGCAGGGATCTGGACGATCAGGTAGGTCCAGTAGACTGCCCCCAGAAGGACACCTTGAAGCTCCTTGTCCCAAATTAACGGTCCATCCTTTGAGAAGATACAATAAATATGGCGGCAATGATCTCCGAAAATAATACAGAGTTAGAAATATACAGGAATATATTTATAAATCTCATCTGTCATATTTATAAGAATCGAAATCACTGCAGTCAGGGCAGACTCATATGACGTAAATACATTCTACCTAAGGGTCAAGGGTCGGATTGTTGTTGCGTCATCTGCGAGCTGACCGCACTCGTGACATTTCCAGCTGGAGCTTGCGCGTTTAGGGCAGGGGAGATTGGGCTGATGTCTGCCAAGGTCAATCACCGTCGTGACACTAGGTCGACAAAGGAAATGATTGATTTAGGTGGAATACTTTGTTTGGTACAGTGGGGGGGGGGGGGGTGTGATTGAGGGCAGTCAGATACCACCACGATCGGCTACTACATTTAGAGTGACAGGGATACGGGGATAGTCATCCACTTCAAATCAGTTCCAGGTAGTACCAATTTAGAGCAATGGCTATGTCAGAAAACCAAGAGAAGACTATTGGACAGCCATGTTGTTTCTTGAGACTATACAATACTCAGCGAAGATGAACTGAAGGAGACTGGCCTAGGAAGAAGGCTGATAGGTTTGCAAGGTGACTGAACCAGTACACACATCGAGTTTTTGCCAGTCGCTCCATAGGTGTTAATGTTTGGCATGGAGTGAACAGTAAGAGATCTGAATGTGTGCTGTATGTGCAGGACACCCTGTGAACAGTGAGAGGTCTGAATGTGTGTCGCACGTGCAGGACACCTAGTGAACGATGCGTGAACTAATTACATATGTACATATTCTTGTGAATACGTGGAGTGATCTAAGTATTTGTAAATGCACAGATCGCATGATGGTAAATGATGTGATTGTAATTGTAAATTTACAGATTGACTAAAGACGAGATATGAATGTATGTGGTATGTGCGGGACACTTTGGGAACGATGTATGTTATGGATGTATGCACGGAACGACTGAGTATGTGATCACTAGTTAGTATGTGATCTGACTATAAGTGATGTGATCTAATTACATAGGAATGCACAGATCGCTTGAGCACACGTTAAACGGTCGTATGTGTATGTACAGATCACCCGATTGAAGGTAATATGTGTGTATGTGTATGCACAGAACGACTGAGTATGTAATACGATAGTGAGGACAAGTTTGATATTGTGTGTTGAGTGTGCAGATATATATATATAAGATTATGATTATTTAGTGTAGATGTACTTTATCGATTTTGTTAATATTGTTTGTTCTAACGATTAATGTTCTCTGTTATGGAAGGATATTGTTTACTGTGTTATTTCCTGTGTGAAGTAGTCTCGTGTCGTGGATACATGTTGTAACTCTTTAGATAAGTCAACTATTCTGCTTAACCTAGACTCTGCCACATATCTTCTTATGGTCCAAGTTACCAGGATATCATTGATATGATAAGTACTAGGCATCAGATAAACGCCTTACGCTGACAAACACCCTGCCTATGCTAGAATCTCTCAAACGTCTCAAAACATTGGCTACTGACTGTGGATAACTGATGGGGGAGGGGGAGGGTTTTGATGGGTGCTCCTAACTGTGCATATCTGATTAGGGTGGGAGGCTCCAAACTGTGGATACCTGATGGGGGAGGAGGGCTCCTAACTGTGGATAACTGATGGAGGGAGGAGGGCTCCTAACTGTGGATAGCTGATGGGGGTAGGAGGGAGGGGCTCCTTACTGTGGATAACTGATGGAGGGAGAGGGCTCCTAAATGTGGGTACCTGATGGGGGAGGGGGGCTCCTAACTGTGGATAACTAATGGAGGGAGGAGGGCTCCTAACTGTGGATAGCTGATGGGGGGAGGAGGGAGGGGCTCCTACTGTGGATACCTGATGGGGGAGGGAGGCTCCTTACTGTGGATACCTGATGGGGGGAGGAGGGAAGGGCTCCTTACTGTGGATAACTGATGGAGGGAGGGGGCTCCTAACTGTGGGTACCTGATAGGGGGTTCCTAACTGTGGATATATAATGGGGTGGGTGTTAGCAGCAGGTTACACAGATCGTCCAGCCCTAGACAACAAAGCCAGGAGGTGCTCGACTGACTCCTCGTTTGTCATGGCGCAATCTGCAGTTTGGTTCACGTAGTGGGTCTGATCTATGCAGATGTTTGTTGCCTGTTCTCAGCTTGTAGATCAAACTCTGGTCTTATCGTTTCAGTTTCTTGGTTGGGTCCTGCGGATCTGGTCTTGTTTGGTGTTTGAACTAAATTTGGCATGTCTGGGATGTGGCCCACTGATCTAGTCACTCCCTGTTTATAGTTGTTTTTCAGGATTTGTTTGCATGTCTGTAATGTTATGTTAAGCTGTTGATGTGGTAGTTTTACTCCGCTTCTGGCCAGCTCATCAGCGTTCCTGGTAGTCCGACACGACACGCTCCTGGCAGTCCGACACGGCCAGCTCCTGGTAGTCCGACACGACCAGCTCCTGATACTCTGACAGGACCAGCGTATGGTAGTCCGACACGACCAGCTCCTGGTACTCCAACACAACCAGTTCCTGGTAGTCTGACATTACCAGCGCCTGGTATTCTGACACGACCAGCTCCTGGTACTCCAACACGACCAGTTCCTGGTAGTCTGACATGACCAGCGCCTGGTATTCTGACACGACCAGCGCCTGGTATTCTGACACGACCAGCTCCTGGTATTCTGACACGACCAGCGCCTGGTATTCTGACACAACCAGCGCCTGGTATTCTGACCCGACCAGCTCCTGGTACTCCAACACGACCAGTTATCCACTGGAACACTACGTCCGCTCCGTAAGGTGACAATCGTTAATGTGTATATGTTATTAACATCGGGGAGACATTCGGTGTTACAAGGCTTAAAACGGAGACTTTGAGATCGATATAACAATGATATCTTCAGGATGTTCAAGTGCCGCTTACAAAATCTCAGATTATTCGGCAGAAACATGTTGATATTGTTATTGTTTCTGATAGTCGGATGAAGTATATCGGCAAGGGTTGTAGATGAAGGAGTGGACTTCTTTGTGCAGGCTAAGGTATTTACTAATAGGCTTGCCCCAGTGGCAGATCCAGCGGTGTATTATTGGATGTTTTGTGGATATGAGTCTATAGCATCCAAAGAGAAAAGATGCAAACACAGACAAAGAGAAACAAACAAAAACCAAATACAAGAAGACAGAAACAAACAGAAACAAACATTAGCAATCAGAAACCAAGAGAAACAAACACAGACAAACACAATAAAAATATAAACAAACAGAAACAAACATAAACAAAAATAAATAAGAAAAGAATAACAGAAAAATTCAGAAAAACTGAAAATAAAATAAAAACAAACATAAACGAAACTAAACAAAGGCAGACAAGCAGAAGAAAAAACAGACAAACAGTAACAAACATAAACAGACATAAACAGTGAACATAATTTATTGAATCATTTTCTAAATAAAGCCCACAATTTAGCATTGACTGATTTAGGCGACCATGGACTGACTTAGCCGAACATTGACTGACGTAGGCAACAATGACTGACGTATGCGGGTATGGACTGGATTAGGCAACCAGGGACTGACTTAGGCGACAAGGACTGACGTAGGCAAGTAGGGATGAACTTGGACGACCATGGATTGACTTGGGAGATCAGGTACTGACTTATACGACCGGTACTGACTTAGGCGACCATAGACTGACTTAGGCGATCAGTGACTGACATAGGCAGCCAGGGACTGATTTTGGCGACCAGGGACTGACTTAGGCTTCCAGAGACTAACTTAGGCAACCATGGACTGACTTAGGCGACCATGCACTGACTTAGGCGACCATGAACTGATTTAGGCGACCAGGAACTGACTTAGGCGACAAGGACTGACGTAGGCGAGTAGGACTGACTTAGGCGACCGGTACTGACTTAGGCGACCATGGACTGACTTAGGCGACCATAGACTGACTTAGACGACCAGGCACTGACTTTGGAGACCAGATACTGACTAATGCGACCAGAGACTGACTTAGGAAAGGAAGGACTGACTTAGGCGACCAGGGATTGACATAGGGGACCTGGTCCAAATAAACGAGGAAAAAACGACATGTATAATATTCTCGCTATCAAACAAACCCCAAAACACCAAACTAAGTCTGAACGGCAAATTCCTGCAGCAAAACGACAACCAAAACTACATGGGAGTCACATGTGATCGGCGCATGCCATGGAAAAGTCAGATCGAGAGAAACCGAATGAGAGCCAGAGAAAGAATGGCAATTATGAGGAAACTTGCTGGCACAAGCTGGGGAGCAGACGAAAGTATACTAAAGAAACTGTACACTGGAAGAGTGAGACCAGTTCTCGAGTATGGCATTGCGGTATGGACAACAGCAAAGGCGAACTTCGATAAAATTAGCAAACTCCAAAACCAAGCCATGAGAGTTACAACAGGAGGCATGAAGTCAACGCCAAATGTAGAACTTCAAAAGATTACAAAACTGAAATCTATGACCGACAGAAAAGACTGCAGAGCCAAGCAGCAATCAGAGAAACTCAGAAGACTGACTGACCATCCAATGCACCAAAGACTAAACAATTTCTGAAATGGGAAACTAAAGCGGAGAAACTTTGCAGAAATAGCCAAAGCAAAGATGCACGAAGACCCCATGAACGCACTAACAACACCAAAGCCCATCCCTACTGTACGAAAACCTACCTGGAGGCAGCATATATTCCCAGAGGTGGTAGAAAATATAAGAGGTATTGGAAACAAAAAACTGCCAGACTGAGAAAAGAAAGAAGAGATACTACCCTGAGCTGCATAACGAGAAACTACCCAAGCATGGACTGGACCCATTCATACACCGACGGTTCTGTAACAAACACAACACAGAACGGAGGGGCAGGACCACTTCTGAACCTACCAAATGGCCGAAAAATAACACTGTCATTCGCTATTGGAAAATACACAAGCAATTTCAAAGCGGAGGCAGAGACACTGAGGGCGGCAGTGGAAGAAATGGTGACAGGTAAAAGGAATGAAAGCCATATAGTCCTGCTTACAGATGCCTTGGCCGAAGTCACATCACTAAAAAGCCAGAAAAATACTGAACTTAAAGATTTAAGAGCAGTACTCTGTCAACTATGCCAGCAGCCCGCACCAAAAAGGGTAGTGGTACAGTGGGTTCCATCCCACTGCAACATCCAAGGCAATGAGGAGGCAGACAGACTGGCAAAAGAAGGTGCAAGACTACCACAACCAGATACTAGGATGACATACGAAGAGTCAAAACGACTTATTAGAGCTAGATACATGACCAAATGGGAAACCGAACATACTGGCTACACAAAAAACGATGCCTATTACCAGTTGAACAGAATAGAGCAGGTCGTGGTCTTCAGACTTCGCACTGGACACAATAGACTGAGGTACCACCTATTCAACAAATTGAAGATAGGTGGCACTGACGAATGCACGTGTGGTACCGGGAAAATGACCGCTGAGCATTTGCTGCAAAACTGCCCGACATACGAAGATCAGAGAGAGCAGATGTGACCATCACTAGTGGCAACACTAGACAAGCTCTAACGCAGTGTCGACAGCCTCAGGATGACGGCTGCTTTTTTCGAAAAAATAAAGGTCGCCGTCTGACAGCGTACGATGAAGAAGAAGAGGAAGACTTAGGGGACCATGGGCTTACTTAGGCGACATGGGACTGACTGAAACGACCAGTGTCTGACTTAGACGACCATGGACTGATTTAGGCGACCATGGACTGACTTACGCGACCAGGGACTGACTTAGGCGAGTAGGGACTGACTTAAGCGAGTAGGGACTGATTTGGGCCACCAGGGACTTGCTTAGGCGACCATGGACTGACTTAGGCGAACATGTACTGACTTAGGTGACCATGGACTAACAGGCGACCAAGGACTGACGAAGGTGATCAGTGACTGAGTTAGGCGACCAGAAACTGACTTAGGCGACCAGAGACTGACTTAGGCTACCAGGGACTGACTTAGGCTACCATGGAATGAGAAGGAATGACTTTTCGGCGATTTGTTTGACCAGACAAATTTGTTCTTGAGTAATCAGATCACCATCGAGAGAAGTTTATGAGGAAGTTATTTCAGTAATAAATAAATAAAACAAACCGCAGAGCACGTGTGATTCACTATATCAATGCATGTCAGGTCATATCAGCAAGTCATGGCCGGGTACAAGTGACAATAATAATATTCCGGTTATCACATATCAGATATCAGATATCGACCGATATCCAGCGTAAGCCACATCATAGAACGAGTTTTAATCTTATTCAAGGACGAGCTTTGACTCGGTTAGAAACCATTGCGATAAGCTACAGTGACTTTCTAGAAAACAAACGTCCTTGAAAGATCCATTTGGATAAATTAAATGATAGATATGTTAAACAGGCTAAATTATAGAGCCGTTTGATAAGCTAAAATATAGATCGGCTTTGAATATCAAAAATATTAGTATGTAATACACAACTCGTGTAAGGTAGGCTTGGAAAGGCTAGAAACACAAACCTCCATCGCTCGCTGGCTAGAAGCCTGCCCCTTCGTGCACTTCTCGGTGTCGTATTCATAATATGTAGCATTGTTAGGGTTTGAAACGTCACTGAGAGCAGGTGTCGATACTTGGGACAACTCGTTCACCACAACCAGTGTCTTATCATGTGACAGAGTGAATAAACGGTCTATTTGGACAGCATTACTAATGACTTTCGCCTCGTTGTTTCTGCCATCCGAAGACTGGGACACGTTCTGAAGTGCTCGCATGTCAGATGTCAGAGTTGACTGGGCATTAGTTGAGTCGATAAGCACACTTTTATGAATGGCTCGGTCCGTGTCAGCTATTAAGTATCGGCTGTTGTTGTTGAGGTCATGATCAGCGGAGGAGATGTTGTCGGTGTGACGATTATGAGACGAGATGGCTGTATGGTTGACCATGCAGATAATGGCGATGCTGAAGTTGACACGCTGAAAGAAGATGTTCATCATTCCAGCAAACAGGAAGTAGGCCAGGATGTATCGTTGTGATCGCCACCAGGGAGGGCCTAGTCAATGACAAATATGGACAGTAATGATATCAGCGAGTGGAAAATAATACTCAAAGATTACCTACAATAGAACATGTACTAGCCATTATTACCTACAATAGAACATGTACTAGCCATTATTAATTAAAATAGTACATGTACTAGCCATTATTACCTTATATAGTAACAATACTAGCCATTATTAACTACAATAGTAACGGTACTAGCCATTATTAATTACAATAGTAACGGTACTAGCCATTATTAATTACAATAGTAACGGTACTAGCCATTATTACCTACAACAGTAACGGTACTAGCCATTATTACATACAATAGTAACGGTACTAGCCATTATTACCTTATATAGTAACAGTACTAGCCATTATTACCGTGTATAGTAACAGTTCTAGCCATTATTACCGTGTATAGTAACGGGACTAGCCATTATTACCTACAATTGTAGCGGTACTAGCCATTAATACCTTAAATAGTAAATGTACTAGTAAGTATTATCTACAATAGTAACGGTACTAGTCATTAGTATTTACAATCTTACAGGTACTACCCATTATTACCTACAATAATAACGTTACTACCCATTATTGTCTACAATAATAACGTTACTACCCATTATTGCCTACAATAGTAATGGTACTAGTCATTTGAATGTCACTGATGATCATAATATTCATAACATAATACATAATAACATTAACAAGTATTCTCATATATTATAACAGATAATAATAGATAAAAACAAATGCGATAGTAAAAGTACTGATAATAACTTAGCTAAACTTCATTATACTGGTTTAGAAGGCTCTGCAGAGTCTATATACAACCATTTGTTTTCACTCAACGAATACCGAAAATACTGTGAGCATCCAATCTATTTTTGAGCGCATTAACTGACTGTTTACATTACATCCTGCGGCAATGCATTTCAAGAATTCACCATTCTCTGACTAACAAAATATTTCCGAATATTTAATCTGGACCTGCCTTTAAACAATTTGTAGCGGTGCTCTCTTGTTCGTGTAGACGGTTGTACTTTTGAAAAAAACTTGATATATTCTAATGTATCCTTTCCATTTATTAATGTATACACTTCTATTACGTCACCTCGAATTCTTCTTCGTTCGAGACACTGAAGACCATTTTTGTTTAGTATTTCCTCATAACTATAATTCTGAAACACCACAATCTTTTTTTTAGCTCTTCTTTGTATCAATTCCAGCATATTTATATCCACTCTATTATATGAACTCTACACCTGGACAAGTACTCTAAATTAGGTCTCACTAATGATTTTTAAAACTTTCCTACCACTTCCTGGCTGGTAAATGTATCTTCGGACCATACCCAACATGGCATTCGCCTTTTTCACTGCCACCTGGACTTGCTCCCTCACCTTTCCGGTATGATCTATTATAACTCCTTGGTCTCTTTCCTTTTTTATTGTCCTAATATTCTTTTCTCCCATCATGTAATTACATTCATTATTGATCTTCCCATGTAATTATATTCTTTATTGAATATCCCCATGTAATTATATGAAAGACAATGAAAACAATGTTTTCTTGATGGTATGTCACTCACCCTTGAGCGACTAGTGTGAGCACGTCAAGTAAGTGTGTCAAGTGTGCAAAATACAATTGAGTGTGTCAAGTGTGCAAAATACAATTGAGTGTGTCAAGTGTGCAAAATACAATTGAGTGTGTCAAGTGAACACGGTAGCTGGCGGGCCAAGCGGGAAGCGGGCTTGACAGAACTAATACACCTGTGGCTGAGCGGCGACATCCTTGTACAGAGATTGTGCCATCACGTATAGATAACCATTGATGTACTAGGGCTGACTGTTTGGTATGCCGGACCATCGAACATCCTAGGCCGAGAATATATTACTATCTAGGCCTAACATATCTTTTTTCCTAGGCCTAACATATCTTATTTACAAAGCCTAACGTATTTTATTTCCTAGGCCTAACATATCTTATTTACAAAGCCTAACATATCGTATTTCCCAGGCCTAACATATCTTATTTACAAAGCTTAACATATCTTATTTCCTAGGCCTAACATATCTTATTTACAAAGCCTAACATATCTTATTTCCTAGGCCTAACATATCTTATTTACAAAGCCTAACATATTTTATTTACAAAGCCTAACATATCTTATTTCCAAGGACTAACGTATCTTATTTCCTAGGCCTATCTCACTCAAAAGCTAGGATGGCATGTCCCTAAAGGTAAATCATTGCTAACTAAACATTTAAATAAAGACTTCCTCCCAGAGGGAAATAGCGAAGACAAGAATACATGGTACTATGATTGTACACAGACTGACACGATGGGACAACTGGCGTCAAGACGCCAAATGTACTCAACTCCGAAGTGAAAGCCCTAACTCTGTGGTATAGTGATAACCCACAAACAGCTGCAAGTGAAAGAGTGACATAAGTCAGACTTTGAGTGTGTGTAAATGGCGTGTGTTTGAATCTTGATAGAGTATAATTTGTCTAAATGGCGTGTGTTTGAATGTTAGTAGAGTTGAGTATGTGTAAATGGCGTGTGTTTGAATATTGGTAGAGCACATCGTGTTCCAACAGGAAAGGTATAATTGAGGAGTCAAATGTGAAGCTGGACGCTTGAGGCTGGTACAACAAGCTGGTGCAACCATCGCATCTAGGACAAAGACCTCGAGGACAAGGACCTATAGGAAAAGGACGTTAAGGACAAGTACATATAGGACAATGACTTCTAGGAAAAGGACCTCTAGGACAGGGACATATATGACAAGGACCTATAGGACAAGGACATATAGGACAAGGACCTATATGACAGGGATCTCTAGGACAAAACCAATAAGACAAGGACCTCAAGGACATGGACCTATAAGACAAGGAACTCTAGGACAAGGACCTATAGGACAGGGACCTATAGAAAAAGGACATCTAGGTCAATGACATATAGTGCAAGGACCTCTAGGACGAGGACCTATAGGATAAGAACCTATATGAGAAGGACGTCTAGGACAAGGACCTCTAGGAGAAAAGACTTTTAGGATATGGACCTCTATGACAAGAACCTATATGACAAGGGCCTCTAGGGCAAGGATCTATAGGTTAAGGATTTATAGGACAAGGACCTATCGGATAAGGACCTCAAGGACGACGACACATAGGACAAGGACCTATAGAACAAGGACATATATGACAACGGCATATATGAAGTGGACCTCTAGGACAAGAACTTATCGGACATGGACCTCTAGGACAAGGACCTCTAGGAGAAGGACCTATAGTACAAGGACCTCTAAGACAAGAAACAAATTGACAGGGACATATAGGTTAGGAACCTCTAAGACAAGGACCTCTATGACAAGGAACTATAGGGGAAGGACCTTTAGGACAGGCAGCTCTAGGATAAGAACATATAAGACAAGGACCTCAAGAACATGGACCTAACGAACAAGGAACTCTAGGACAAGGACCTATATGCCAGGGACCTCTAGGATAATGACCTATAGGAAAAGGACATATATGTTTAGGACATATAGGACAAGGACCTACAGGACAAGGACCTCTATATATGTATATTATGATCATTTAGTTAAAAGTACTTTGTTATTTTTGGTTAATATTGTTTTCGATTGATAGTTATATTATTGAATCATAAAATATTTGTTGGATAGTGTTTACTGTGTTATTTACTGCGCGAAGTCGTGTCGTGGTTTAAATACATGTTGTAACTCTTTAGATAAGGAACTACTCAGCTAATCCTAGACTCTACCACATAGTCGTAAGCCCACACTTTCTATATAACGCATAGCTGCAGTTCACCCTGCTTCCACTTACTCTCACTACACAACAACAACACATACAAGACTACGACTTACGTGAATAATACAACGTCAGATAATTCATGTATTAGAAATCTTGTCATTGACAACATCAGCATCTACTTTATCTCTTACTAATCTGTCTCTGACTAATACATCTCTGACGAATCGATCTCTGACTAATCTATATATGACTAATTTTAGACTAATATATATCTGACTAATCTATTACTGACGAATGTATATCTGACTAATCTCTAATTGATCTCTGACTAATATATATATATGACTAATCTATTTCTGGCTAATCTATTTCTGACTAAAATATATCTGACTAATTTATCTCTGGCTAATATATTTCTGACTAATATATCTCTGACTAATTTATTTCTGGCTAATCTATCTCTGACTAATCTATCTCTGTCTAACCTATCTCTGGCTAATCTATATCTAACTAATCTATCTCTGGCTACACTATATATGGTTAATCTATATTTGGCTAATCTGTCTCTGACGAATATATCTCTGGATATTATATATCTGGCTAATTTACATATGACGAATCTATCTCTGACTAATATATCTCTAATGAACATATCTCTTTCTAATCTATCTCTGACTAATATATCTCTGACTAATTCAACTCTGGTTAATCTAAGACTAATCTATCTCGGACGAATCTATATCTGGCTAATCTATCTCTGGCTAATATTACTCTGGCGAAAATTTAACTGGCTAATCTATCTCTGACGAATATATCTCTTGCTAATTTATCTCTGACTATTCTATATAAAGAGCGGCTTTCAGCATGAGGTGTATGAAACCTAGAATCTGTCTCCCTTCTTTTTCTATTATCCAATAATGTCATTAGAATTAGAGGATCTAATCTCGAGGCCGTGTTGTACACTTCAGCAGATGTGGATGATCTCTAATGATGTACCAACTTCTGATCGGCGGAACTGCGCTTTAGAAAAAAATTTATAGCTTGGAGACATGCATGTACGGATGGCTCAGCCAAAGATGCCATTGGAAAGTGGAGAGGAGGCATGACTATAAAACTAAAAAGCAAAGTATACTCAGCAGCATTTGCCATTTGGAGACGCTGCAGCAACTTCAGTGCCGAAGCCAGTGACCTGAGACAATCAGATGAAACCCGTATAGACTACACGAAGCAGGCAGAATAGCAAGTGGTCATTTTCACAGACGCCTACGCAGTGTTAGTGGCGCTCAAGAACCAGCACACAAATTAATTCAGTGCTCTGGTAGACTTGCTCGAACGCGTGTTCCAGTGCTTCAAAAAAAGCAAAATCCAGAGGATACCAGTGTCTACTGCAACATTCCAGGCAACGATGATGCAGACATATTCGCCAGAGAGGGAGAAATGCTGCAGCAGACTGATACAGAAAGCACATACAATGAGACTAAAGAATTCATCAGGGCAACGTAATTTGTAAAATGGAAAGAGACCACCCTGGACACATAGAAAACGATGCCTACCATGAACTCTCCAGGTGAAACCAGGTGATCATTATCCGGCTACGCACAGGTCACAACAGATTTAGATGTCATCTGTACAACAAGTTCAAGATTGGCACTAGAGACATTTGTGCCTGCGGCACAACCACCATGGAAGCAGAATATATTTTGCAGTCCTGTCCACTGTATACCGACAAAAGAAGTAGCATATGGCAACAGCCAGTGTCCTTCCACGAGAAGCTGTACGGAAGCGTCTCGAGTCGACAGCTGCCTTCGCTAGATTCATTAACGTTGGGGTCTGAAGACGACCGAGCAAGAAGAAGAACAACAACATCTTCACAAAAAGATTTTGTGGGCGTACTCTCCGTAGACAAAGATTCAGGAGACAAGAGGAAAGCAGCGACCTAGATTCACATTGACATCACAGGTATGCAGAGACATTTACGTAGCGACACATGCAGAAGTGAAGACATCTGCAGATGGAGAGACATACTCAGACGACATTACAACCAGTCTCAGGACTGATCCAGTAGATCAATATAGAAACTAGATGTACTGAATTTGACAAATGACGTGTGTCTGTCTATAAGTGATATAAATTTATTACAAATAAATATTAGTTTACGTTAAAAACCAAATATTTGCCATTTTTCAGCCATTTACGTTAATCGTTTAGCATTGCTCGCAAAAAAAAGTATTTTGCATAAGTGAAATGTAAACAAAGATAGTTAAATGGTATTCTGAGCACCGACAGGTTTCTCAAATCTTTGTTCCAGGCCACGCTGGCAATTGATATCTTGACATAATGGGTTTTACATGGTGTTCTCAGCACCCAAAGGTGTATCAAATCTGTGTTTCAGGCCACACTGCCAACTGATATCTTGACATAATGTGTCTTACATGGTGTTCTCAGCACCCAAAGGTGTATCAAATATGTGCTCCAGGCCACGCTGGCAACTGATATATTGACATAATGTGTGTTACACACAATCAGTTTGGGTGCCGACACAGCAGACACGGAAACGCAGTTTCAATATGACTCGAGCAAAGTTAAGGGGACATGTAGGAGAACGAGTTAATGTGACTTGTACGACAGCAAGTTGAGGTAACATACATGACGAATTAACGTGACATGTAGGACAACGACTTAAGGTGACATGTAGGACACAGAATTAACGTGATATGTAGGACAACGAATTAATGTGACATGTAGGACAGCGAGGTAAGGTGACATATAGTACAGCGAGTTAATGTGACATGTAGGACAACGAGTTAAGTTCACATGTAGGACAGCGATGAACATGCACAGTCAGAACTCCAATCACTGACGTCCAGGAATCTGCCCCATCTACAGGCTCTACTGCATGAACTTGCTAGATCGATACGCAGTTAATATCTTCTCATTGTGAGGTATTGGATAAACTGGCAAGACAATGTGTTACAGTCGAGCAACCAGATGTGTCTTTCACATAACCAATTAAGAAAAGATAATCAAATCATTCAGATAGTCATCAACAATAACAAGATAACATAAACAGACAAAACCAAGATGTTTTCAGAAACGGGCACACAGGACTCCTCGACTGTTGGAATAAATAATTGAAGATTGCTAACATAGGCAACCCAGGCTGCAGAACACACACTATAGAACTCCCCTCAATATGATATAGATAGGCAAACTCACTAGGCTAAATATACAGCGCTGGAATATATACTCGTTGAATCTATATGTTATCATCATTGGCGTCTCAGTCTCTGCAGACTATACGTGGCGCCCTGTGAGTTTTGTCCAGCTGTCTCCTGCAGACCATAAAAAACCCAAACTAATACACTAGCAAAAAATGAAATTTGTTTACATGAAAGTGTGCAGCGAATATATTAATGGAAAAATACAGTATGATATACAAAACAAACAAAACAGCAAATAGAAACAGAGATATGAAAAAAGACATTCAATCACAAGCAAAAATACCAACTGAAGCAGAAAAGCACACGATGGCACGACTGACCCAACAAGAATTACAAGATGAGCTAAAACAATTAAATATAAAGAACTATCCAGGGAAGGAAGAAAGGACAAAGGAAATGTTAACAAACCATGGACCATTGTGGGTAAAACTACTAAAAATCATTCATGTAAGCTGTAAAGAAGAAACAGTGCCAACAATGCATAACAAGGAAGTAACAAGGATTCCTGTATTAAAATATGGTTAAGAAAGAACAAACGCTGACAGTTACAGACTCATCATCTTGCTTTCCTGAACAGTTAAACTGACGGAATCAATGGTAAAGGCCAGACGTATGTGCCACTGGACAGAGAAAGTATGCTGATTTTGCAACAAGCCGGCTAAGGGGATATCACCGACACTGTCACAGGGATGTGAGCTATCACCGACACTGCCACATTGCTGTGGGCTATCATCGACACTGCCATAGGGTTGTAGGCTATCACCGACACTGCCACAGGGTTGTGGGCTATGACCGACACTGTCTTTGATCTTCATCGACAGCTTCACCGATAAAATACAGGAGTTGGTCCACACCTAACTATATGCTGGTGATGGGACGGCCCACACTTCAATGTACGATGATGGTCTTTGATCTAGCTCTCAGCGGTGGAGGGGGCTGTATACCTCACTATGGAATGATGATCTAGCTCTGTGCGGGGGAGGGAGAACGGTCCACACCTCAATATCTGCTGATGATCTAGCTATGTGGGAAGCTAAAGAAAACACGAAACTAGAAAATTCAAAAAAGCAAGAAGCCTTCCAACGATTAGATGAGTGGGACTCAGAAATTATTCCTGCACATCGAGGAGAAGACAACAACATACACGATACACACAATTACACTGGAACCCAATAGAGATGGATTACTAGAAGAATGTTATTACACGAGGCATTACACTGGACAGTAGATTAACTTGGACAAACCAAATAGCAAAAAACCAACCCATAGCTAAAGATCAAATACTGAAAGTAATGTACACAGTCAATATTAGACCAACCTTAGAATAGGTGGAGTAGCCATCATGGAAAACAAGAACCATGTCAGAGACAAGCTAGTCTTCCTTACAGATTCCCTGTGAGTTGTATTGGCTCTCAAAAAACCTAAAAGTGGTTCGAACATCCTGTCCCAGGCATTCAAGCCATAATTTCAATCGAAGAAAATTTAGTGGAGCGGGTTCCCTGTGAAAAACACGGAAATGAGCAGCCAGATAGAATGGCAGAAGATCCCAAACTGACTACAGCGCTACATTTGAAGAAATGAAGACAATGACAAAAAGTAAAGTCAAAGACAAGTGACGAAGAGAACATCCAGGGTCTGATAAAATAAAAGAATACAATTCTTTGCCAAGATTCAGACTCTAAACGGGTCACTGAAGACTAAACAAATCAGCTGGTTAACAAAATAACAATTGGACACACAGACACGTACTCATGTTGGGAGAACAAACTGGACACACAGACACGTACTCATGTTGGGAGAACAAACTTGACACACAGACATGTACTCATGTTGGGAGAACAAACTGGACACACATACATGTACTCATGTTGGGAGAACAAACTGGACACACAGACATGTACTCATGTTGGAAGAACAAATTGGACACACAGACACGTACTCATGGTGGGAGAACAAACTAGACACACAGACATGTACTCATGTTGGAAGAACAAACTGGAGACACAGACACGTACTCATGGTGGGAGAACAAACTGGACACACAGACATGTACTCATGTTGGAAGAACAAACTGGACACACAGACATCTACTCATGTTGGAAGATCAAACTGGACACACATATATGTACTCATGTTGGGAGATTAAACTGGACACACATATATGTACTCATGTTTGAGAACAAACTGGACACACCGACAACTGGACACACAGATATGTACTCATGTTGGGAGAACAAACTGGACACAGAGACATGTACTCATGTTGGGAGATTAAACTGGATACACCGATATGTACTTATGTTGGGAGAACATACTGGGGAACATGGGAACATGGTCTGCCGGCTCCACGAGTAGAACAGAATGACTAAATGACCTCGACCAACGCACGTGCCAATGAAATTGGGTGGCGACCAGAGAAGCCTGGGAAGTTCCGCTCGTTAATTAGGAAAAGAAAAACGTTTGTTGGAGAGCGGACGATGACAACGACGAATTTGAAGGAGAAGAAGAAGGAGAGGGAGAAGACGAAGAAGGAGAAGGAAAAGAAGAAAAAGAAGCAGATTATTGACACAGAAGTGGGAGACTTTCTATTCTGCCATTTGTCAAAGATGTACAACTTGAATTAAGGACAGCCATTCATTAGGTATGACTGTCTTAACTGATTTATTAAGAATGGCAGTTGTTTCAGAAGGTGCAGTTAAACAAACTTTTCATTTTTTGAAGCATCTTAGGGCGGATTGAGTAAACATTTCATAATTCAGGAATAAAGTTCAACAAATCTTGGGAAATGATTTCCAACTAAAAGGAAGATGGAACAAAGTGTAACAGACCCGATGGGAGCAGAAGTTTAGCAACTTATTCGTCCAAATAACAAGATCATGTGTGACGGACCATCGCACTGTGATTGGCAGGCAAAACCTTCAAGTCTGACCCAAGCGGAGTGCTGGACGGACCATCGTCTTATGATTGGCAGGCTAAACCTTCAAGTCCAACACAAGATACGTTCCCAGGGAAATACATTAGCGAGAGGTTTTAACGTGGAAAATGGAAGTGTGAACCCACGAGAGAGCCATTCTATAACGGTATAAACTACAAGCTCGTCAGACTTCATTCTGAAAACAGCGAGGATGACCAGGAATGGGAATCACTCAGAAACACACTTGACCCCCACATAGCTGAAGTATCTTGGTCCACCTAGAGGTAAACACAAGGACCGGTTTGATGAGAATGAGGAAGGAATGAAAATCCTCAAAGACGCAAGGCACGATGTGAACATGGTCCATCAAAGACCATAACATCCCAACCGAACACACGAAACTTTCATTCCTAAATACTCGTAAAGACCTTCAATCAATACTTAACTTCTGGCACAACAGAGAGTCTGAAGAAATAGAAGATTGGTGACATAGTGACATAGTCTTGGAAGACGAATCATTTTTAAATTAGACAGATTAACGCATGCAAGAAACATTAAATTTGAAATAGACAATTGGCAGGGGACTTAATTCATGTAAGATAAAACATATGTTATTTATGGGACAATTGCGAGATTCACTAAAAAAAACAGCACAACACACACGACCCCACAACAGACTACTATCCCACTGGACGACACGACCGCGCAACAGACAGACTTCTATCTCACTGGACGACACGACCCAGAACAGACAGACTACTATCACACCGGACGACACGACCACACAACAGACATACTGCTATCACATTAGACGACACGACCCCACAACAGACAGACTACTATCACACTGGACGACACAACCTCACAACAGACACACTACTATCCCACTGGACGACACTACCCCACAACAGACATACTTCTATCTCACTGGACGACACTACCCCACAACAGACATACTACTATATCACTGGACGACACAACCTCACGACATACAACTATCTCACTGAATAACACGACCCCACAACAGACAGACTACTATCACACTGGACGACACGACACCACAACATACTACTATCCCACTGGACGACAACACCCCACAACAGACAGACTACTATCTCACTGGACGACACGACCTCACGACAGACAGACACTATCTCACTGGACGACACTACCCCACAACAGACAGACTACTATATCACTGTAGGACACGACCCCACAACAGACAGACTACTATCGAACTGGACGACACGACCTCACAACAGACATACTACTATCCAACTGGACGACACTACCCCACAACAGACAGACGTATATCCCACTGGACGACACGATCTCACAACAGGCAGACTATTATCCCACTGGACGACACGACCTCACGATATACAGACTACTATCTCACTGTTCGACACGACCCCCCAACAGACATACATACTATCACACTGGATCACACGACACCACAACAGACTACTATCTCACTGGACGACACTACCCCACAACAGACAGACTACTATATCACTGTACGACACGACCCCACAACAGACAGACTGCTATCACACTGGACAACACGACACCACAACAGACAGACTACTATCACACTGGACGACACGACACCACAACAGACAGACTACTATCACACTGGACGACACGACACCACAACAGACTACTATCCTACTGGACGACACGTCCCCTGCGACATAAACTAATGTATCCTGAGTTGGGACCCATCAAGGGTGACCACCCCTTAGCGAAGAACTGGTCGAACTGAGGACCTGGAGTTGACCCAAACACAAGTCGGGTTACCATAGCAAGTAGGCCCTAATGTCCCGGTTTGCTAGATAACGGTTGACCTATATTTAAAAGTACGGCTTGATAAATAGCCATATGGTTTACATATTTGCTTAAAGCATGATGGTAAACATACTAGCCAAAAGGTCCCATCGACAGTTTTGCTGAGGGCAAATGTACTAGAGAAAAGGTAGCAGTACCAAACTGTTGATGGTCAGCGAACTAGACAAAAGGTCACAGGGACAGTTTTCTGATGGCCAGTGAACTAGACAAAGGATATGAAAGGGCTAGAGATGAGTCTTGGAACGTGGTCAGCTCAACAGACTTTCACAGGACAGTTTCCTGTACTCATCTGATGTGTGTGTGTGTGTGTGTAAGGGATGTGCAACAATCGCACAGACAACAACCGTCGAGAGGAACACTCAATCAGCCACTCCCCACCCCCCACTGATACCCGGATGTGGGTCATCACCACTGTCCCTGCATAATGGCTAAAGTGTGATATGCTGTGCCCTATCCAAGCAGCTGAAGGTAATCGTGGACCGTTTGGTCAGATAACTCGACCACCTACTTGCAGACATCTTACACGCGCTGACAAAACTCTATTTAATGACCTATGTGGGACATTTATACATCACGCATACATCACAAAACATAATTTATACATTATATAGACATCATATAGACATCATATACACATCAAAATGTTGCAGGACAGGATGACTGAGCCTCGCAGGGAGCGTTCACGTTTTCTAAACATCGATCGGATTATCATTCAGTCCATCAGTTGGCTTGCTGGATTACAGTTCTGAGAGAGTAACTGTGTGCGTTCAAGTGATGTGTTGTGTCCGTTACACGTAATCTGGATGTGGTCGCTGAGATCGGCAAGTCTAGGCAAGGTCGAAGATACCGGCGGTCAGACCAGTATTGTTCAGCGATTAGATGTAGGACACTGGTCCTGCACGGTGTCTAGCGTCACGCTTGGCTGCTCCAGGTAGTCTAGCGTCCCGTTTGGCTGTTCCAGGTAGTCTAGCGTCCCGTTTGGCTGTTCCAGGTAGCCTAGCGTCCCGCTTGGCTGTTCCAGATAGTCTAGCGTCCCGCTTGGCTGTTCCAGGTAGCCTAGCGTCCCGCTTGGCTGTTCCAGGTAGCCTAGCGTCCCGCTTGGCTGTTCCAGGTAGCCAAAAAACACGAGACATCTGGGACCCTTCACATGATGATGTTTCCCTCTCGCCCTACGTAACCGCTCCTAACTACGTAACCGCTCCTGCCTACGTGACAGCTCCACGCTACGTAACCGCTACTTCCTACGTAACCGCTCCTCGCTACGTAAACGCTACTCCCTACGTAACAGCTCCACGCTGCGTAACCGCTCCTGCCTACGTAACCTCTCCACCCTACGTAACCGCTCCTCCCTACGTAACCTCTCCTCCCTATGTAACCGTTCCTCCCTACGTAACCTCTCCTACCTACGTGACCTATCCTCCCTACGTAACCTCTCCTCCCTACGAGACATCTCCTCCATATGTAACATCTCCTCCCTATGTAACCTCTCCTCCCTATGTAACCTCTCCTCCCTATGTAACCTCTCCTCCCTACGTAACCTCTCCTCTCTACGTAACCTCTCATCCCTACGTAGCCTCTCCTCCCTACGTAAACTCTCATCCCTACGTAGCCTCTCATCCCTATGTAACCTCTCCTCCCTACATAACCTCTTCTCCCTACGTAACCTCTCCTCCCTACGTAACTTCTCCTCCCTACGTGACCTCTTCTCCCTACGTAACCTCTCCTCCATACGTAGCCTCTCCTCCCTACGTAACCTCTCCTCCCTATGTAACCACTCCTCCATACGTAACATCTCCTCCCTACATAACCTGTCCTTCCTACACATCATCAATCCTGTGAGAATCACGCCCTCCCGTAGGAGGACACATTTCAGAGAACAGAGAAAGAAGAGGGGAGGGGGCGTAAACGTCAGAATACAGATACGGAAACCGGACTGACACATATGAGACGGTGTGCTCCTTAGAAACTCCCTCCTCGCAGCCCTCATTCCAAGGCAGCGGAGTATCCGGCTCTCCCTTAAGAGCCTCCAGGGATCACGATCGCCACATTCCCTGTTCCTACAGAACACGGTAGTGTCCCCTCCGCCCACTTACCGGGAGTTGTGAGTCTCTATCGAAACGTGTCACAAGCACCCTCGCTAGTAGCAGGCGCTGCCCTCGGATATCAGAAACCCAATGATGGTAACAACATGGAATGTACCGACAATTAACGGGACTGGCTATGTTGGGGCGGTGGCTAGAACACCAGGTCGACCCAACATTGCCTAGAACAACAGGTCGATCCAACAATGCCTAGAACACCAGGTGGACCCAACATTGCCTAGAACACCAGGTCGATCCAACATTGCCTAGAACATCAGGTCGATTCAACATTGCCTAGAACACCAGGTCGATTCAACATTGCCTAGAATACCAGGTCGATCCAACATTGCCGAGAACATCAGGTCGACCCAACATTGTCTAGAACACCAGGTCGATTCAACATTGCCTAGAACACCAGGTCGATTCAACATTGCCTAGAACACCAGGTTGATCCAATATTGCCGAAAACATCAGGTCGACCCAACATTGCCTAGAACACCAGATCGACCCAACATTGCTTAGATCACCAGGTCGATCCACCATTGCCTAGACCGCCAGGTCGACCCAACATTGCCTAGCACACCAGGTCGATCCAACATTGTCACTGAAATAAGACTAATGGGCCAAAGCCAATAAGATGTATAAGCCGCATGTCTGCTGCACTCTGGTGGCCTTCAACACAGAAATGGTGTGTGTTTATTCGTGAACCCTACTCAGAGACACAGGTGGTGCAAGAAAAAAGTAGGAAGCCATGAATAGGCAAATCTCTTGGATTTGCCCTACCCTTCTCGAACCTAGTTAGCTGGGCAGGAAACTCGTAATGAGGCTACTACGACAGCAAATGTGTTGAGCGGTGTAAACCGCACAGAACACGGTGAGGCACTTGAGCATGCGTATTCATCCACTGCGCCAGAGTACATATCCAGTCGTCCTGACTTGTCTTACCACTGGTTCAAGTTGGATTCGGGCGAGAGAGTGAGGTCGACAAACTGCGCAACTCTTACTCACTTAAATCAAAATCATCGCGCAAGTATTTTTCTATTCATATATCCAGTACTAACACAGTCGAGCCATGTGACGACGGGCGAGCGGCGATGCGGAGAGCGTAAATCGGCTGACAAGCTAAACAACATTCGAAAAGCTGCGTCAGTTGCGGATCTCGTGGTTCAACAATAAAGAGGATGAGATACATGGATCTGCTGACGGACATGATCACCGTCTCGCGAAGCGAACTTTCCAAGCTTGCACTGCCTGCGATTATGCAGATCCCAAATCGGACTCGTCAGCCATCTCCGCATCCATCTACAACACGGAATGACAGAATACTCTACTGGAAGGACTGGCTAGGTGAAACAAATAAAGGTCCTCATCACTCGTGATGGACGAACACCACCAACAACCACAACAACAACTCAGAGACAGTATAGTATTATGGCACGCCATCTTGGACAGGCTCCTCGTGGCACGACTGAAACATAAACATGGTCATCTCACAGTAATAGCCGCCTACGCCCCCACATACGAGGCTTAACCCCAGACAAAGCACCACTTCTACCAGCATCTGGTCAATGTCAGGTCCTCCATATGATGAATATATCCTACTGGGTGATTTCAACGCAGTTTAGGGTCCCAAAGTAGTGGTTATGAATCGGTGCTGGATTCGTTCGGCAGTGAAGATACAAATGATAACTCACACAGGTTTCTGTCATGTCGCACCACCTTCAGTCTGAAGATTACAGGCTCATGGTACCACCCCCTTCAATCCGAAGATTACCGTCTCCATGTAGGGAGGTAAACCCAAAGCGTAAAAAGTGGATAACTAGATTTGTAGTGAAATGTAGAAGAGCAAAAAATAAAGCATGGAAAAAATACATAGAGGCAGGTAAATCAAAAGAAACATTTTTAAAATGTTTGGACAAGCAGAACATATCTCAGAAAGCGAATAAAACAGCAAAAATAGACTTTGAAAAAAACTTGCTCAGAGGATCAAGACTGACAGTAAAAGCGTCTTCTCTTATGTTAGAAAAAAACAAAGAACGAAAGACAAAGTAGGCCCTCTCATAGACAGTACAAGGAAAATAATAAGTGAGAATAGGGAGGCAGCTAATCTGCTCAATCAGTACGTTGGCACAGTCTTCACAAAGGAGGACTCCTCCGAGATCCCAGAGCCTATAGATATTTTTCAAAGAGACATGGATACAGCGGGATTAAGATCAATCTGTATTACAGAGGAAATGGTTTTTAAAAAATTGGAGGGGTTGAAAGTGAATAAATGTCCAGGTCAAGATGGTATTCATCCAAAATTGCTGTATGAAATTAGAGACCAACTAGCAAAACCATTGGCTATATTATGTTCTCAATCACTTACAAAAGGGATTGTTAGACGGGATTGGAAAGATGCAGGAGTGATCCCCTTATTCAAAAACGGCAAAAAATCAGATATAGCAAATTATAGACCGGTGAGTTTAACGAGCAAAGTCTGTAAATTGTTAGAATCAATAATCAAAGAAAACATTGTAATGCATTTAGACAAATTCAATCCAATTAGAAATAGTCAGCATGAGTTTACTAGAGGGAGATCATGCTTTTCAAATCTATTAGAATTCATGGAGGAAGTTACTAAAATCATAGATAAAGGGGAGCCAGTGGATGTTATTTATCTAGACTTTGCAAAGGCCTTTGATAGAGTACCTCATCAAAGATTATTTCGAAAGTTAAAATCACATGGAATAGGTGGGGAAGTTGCCAAATCGATTGAAAATTAGTTAACGGAAAGAAGGCAGAGGGTGGCCATAAATAAGGAGTACTCTGAGTGGAGTGAAGTGAAAAGTGATGTGCCACAGGGCTCGGTTTTTCTTGATATATAACAATGATTTGGAAATTGATATGAGATCAATGATTGCAAAATTTGCTGATGACACAAAACTATGCAGTAGTATCTCATCTAAAGCGGAAGTGGATATATTGATGTAGGATTTAGATAGAATTCGAGAATGGTCTGTAAGCTGGCAAATGGAGTTTAGATAAATGTACAGTCATCCACATGGGTAGATCCAATATGGAACATAATAACAGAATGGAAAAAACAATATTAGAAAGATAGAAAAGGAAAGGGACATAGGGGTTATAATAGATCATACAGGAAAGGTGAGTGAGCAAGTTAAAGTAGCAGTGAAAAAGGCAAATGCAATGTTAGGTATGATACAAAGAAATATTAAACATAGGAGCAAGGAAGTGATCGTCAAACTGTATAAAGATTTAGTTAGACCTAGATTGGAGAACTGTGTACAGGTGTGGAGTCCTTATCATAGAGGGGACATAAACATGCTAGAAAGAATACAAAAAAAGAGCGACAAAGATAATAGTGGGATTCCAGAATTACAGTTATGAGGAACGACTCAGAAAAACCGACATAAAGTGTCTCGAAGAGAGAAGAATTCGTGGTGACTAAATACAGGATTATAAGATGATCAGAGGAATCGATAAATTAGACTATAACAAGTTTTGTAAAATACAGCCACCTACAATAACACGAGAGCATAGCTACAAGCTGACTAAAGAGAGGTCCAGGTTAGATATTAGGAAATATTTTTTTAGTCAGAGAGTAGTGTCTGCTTGGAATGCATTGCCAGGGGAGGTAGTGGAGGCAGGGACAGTAAATGCATTTAAGAATACATTTTAGAGCAAGGTGATGTAAATGTAACTGGTTGTATACAGACTCTGCAGAGTCTTCTAAACCAGTATAAAGACGTTAAGTTAAGTCTCATGGTATTGCGGCCTTCAGTCTGAAGATTACCGGCTCATGGAACCGCCCCTTCAGTCCGAAGATTACCGGCTCTTAGTACCGTCCCCTTCAGTCCGAAGATTACCGGCTCTTAGTACCGTCCCCTTCAGTCCGAAGATTACCGGATCATGGTACCGCCCCCTTCAGTCCGAAGATTATCGGCTCCTGGTACAGAGGCTTTCATTCCGAAGATTACCGGCTCATGGTACAGCCGCCTAGACATCCCCCGCAAATGATGGACCTCTGACGACCGAAGGAAAAGGAATGAACTCGACCCCAATCTTGTGAGAAGTCTCGGCCGGGTGACTTCATGTCGTGTCTTTCGCCATCCTGAGGCCCCTGCCGACACTAACCATCGCTTGCTGATGACCAGCTACTTCATCAGCCCTAATGCCCCTAGAAAATATGTGCCGACTCCTAGTACAATATTCAGCTTCTCAAGGCTATCGCTAGAGTCGGCGTGAAATTCGCTGATGACGTCAGGGTAAACCTTGATGCATCCGGCCCCCTCCTAAACAAACCAGAGGCAGCATGGACAGTCATACAGAAGGCCACATGTGAGGCCGTCGAGCTGATCAGCGGCACAAAAACCCCAAAGCGTCATAAATGGCTCTCCGATACATCGTATGACGTTATACTCCTGTAGAACTCAGCCTTGCTTCGCAATGACCACGCCGAGCGACGACGTCTGAAGGGTCAATTCCCCCGTCGACCTGGGTAGACAAGGAACGCTTTCTCAACGAAACTGCTGACACAGTCGAAGCTGGTCTCAGATATCTTGCCTTCAGACCCGCGTTTCATGGTATCAGGCTCCACCACCCTGAAGGCAAGCAGAACGAGAAATAAAGTTAATCAATAAGCCCATGCGCTCGAGGAGGTAGCGAACAGATGGAAGGAGCACTACACGTATGCTCTTAACCACCCACCAGCAACCACATGTCCCAATCTGTCTGCTGAATCACTGGATCCTCCTCCAGATACGGAAACCAACATAGACCCCCCCCCGCCCCCCCCCCCCCCATACTATGACTGAAGTCCATTCTGCAATTTGGAAACTCAGAGATAGAAGTGCGGCTGCCCCAGTCCACACTCCACCGGAACCGTTGAAACACGCTATCGACGCGATCAGCTCTGCCATCCATCATTTATTCCTGCAAGTATGGAGGACGGGACACGTGCCGGCCAACTGGTGCTTTGTGATCGTCGTCTCCCTGTACAAAGGCAATGGGAGTCGCAAAGACTGCAGTAATTACAGACCTATACCACTACTCTCGGTGCCGGGGAAGGTGTTTGCCCCCACTTGCTACTGGCCCAAATCAAGCCTCTCTTGGTCACAAACCGTCGCCCAGAACAGTCTGGCTTCTACCATGTCCGTTCTATAGCCGACGCTATCATTGCGTTGCGACTCCTCGCCGAACTGCACCGGGCCTCCAATGGCCTCTTGTACGCTGCACACGTGGACTTCAAGTCCGCCTTCTACTCGGGTGATCGGTCAGATTTATGGAAAGCCCTCCAGAGAATAGACCCCCTCCCCCCTTCCCTCTTCCGTTAAACCTGATCAAGGAGCTACACCGGCACCAACATTTGATTGGGTGGTTCTCTCTCTCACTGTATCTCTCTTTTTCTCTCTCACTCTATATCTCACTCTCTCTCTCTCTCACTCTCTCTGACAGATTCCCTACAGTTTCAGGTTGTGAGACAGGGATGTATTCTTGTCCAGGACCTATTGTACCGGGCAGTCGACTGGCTTCTTTACCGCCTCAGCGCGCATCAGGAGGGTATAGCTATTGATTAGTCAGTCTGCACTGATCTCGTGGACGACATTGTCCCATTCGGCACAGACAGATCTGCGCTGCAGCGCTCTCACGGAAATGTTAGACAGTGAAACGCCCTCACTAACCTTCAACGAAGGATACAGGTCTTGGGGATGATATGTTTTCGGAGACTGTTAAACGTCACGTTCAAAGATCGAGTTACAAATGAGGAAATACGAGATAGAATTACAACATCAATAGTGCCTTTTGAAGACCTCTTGATATCTGTCAAAAGAAGGAAACTTGCTTGGTACTGTCACATATCGAGATCAAATCGTCTTGCAAATACAATAATCCACGGAAAGGTGCAAGGCAGAGTATGTTAGAGTCACAAGTTGTGCCATGACTGTTTGAGTCACAGGTATGTACGTGGATGTTGGAGTCACAAATGTGGACGTGGATGTTGGAGTCACACGTGTGAACGTGGATGTTGGAGTCACAAGTGTGTACGTGGTATTGTAGTCACAGGTGTGGGCGTGGATGTTGGATTCACAATGTGTGTACGTGGTATTTGAGTCACAGGTGTGGACATGGATGTTGGAGTTAGAAGTGTGTACGTGGTATTGGAGTCACAGGTATGTACGTGGACATTGGAGTCGCAATGTGTACGTGGTGTTGGAGTCACAGGTGTTGACGTGGATGTTGGATTCACAAGTGTGGACGTGGATGTTAGAGTCAAAAGTGTGGGCGTGGGTGTTGGAGTCACAAGTGTGGACGTGGATGTTGGAGTCACATGTGTAGACGTGGATGTTAGAGTCACAAGTGTGGACGTGGATGTTGGAGTCACAAGTGTGTACGGGGTGTTGGAGTCACAGGTGTGTACGTGGTGTTGGAGTCACAGGTGTGTACGTGGTGTTGGAGTCACTAGTGTGTACGACGTCTAAGAATATGTCAACCATGGTCTTCCCTGGACATTGGAACGCTATGTTTCGATACATCCTGCAACAGGGTATCGTGTGACATGACATCATGTATCACATCCGTCAGTGTAACTATCCCATCCGTCAGTGTGACTATCCCATCCGTCAGTGCAACTATTCCATCCGTCAGTGTAACTATCTCATCCGTCAGTGTAACTATCCCATCCGCCAGTGTAACTAACCCATCCGTCAGTGTAACTATACCATTCGTCAGTGTAACTATCTCATACGGCAGTGTAACGATCTCATTCGTCAGTGTAACTATCCCATCAGTCAGTGTAGATATCCCATCCGTTAGTGTAAATATAATATCCGTCAGTGTACCTATCTCATCCGTCAGTGTAACTATCCCATCAATCAGTGTAACTATCCCATCCGTCAGTGTAACTATCTCATCCGTCAGCGTAACTGTACAATCAATTAGTGTAACCATCTCATCATTTAGTGTAACTGTCCCATCAATTAGTGTAAATATTCCATCAATCAGTGTACATATTTCATCAATTAGTTACATATCTCATCAATCAGTGTAACTATCCCAGCAATCAGTGTAACTATCACATCAATCAGTGTAACTAGCCCATCAATCAGTGTAACTATCCCTTCAATCGGTGTAACTATCCCATCAATGGGTGTAACTATATCATCAATCAGTGTAACTATACCATCAATCAGTGTAACTATCCCATCAATCAGTGTAACTATCATATCAATCAATGTAACTATCACATCAATCAGTGTAACTATCCCATCACTCAGTGCAACATATCATACCAATCAGTTAACTGTACGGTATAATTATAAAAACAGCCAATGTATCTGTACCACCAATCCATCTACCGTTTCACTAATTAGTTTACCTATTCAATCAATGTGTTTGTCCGTTCTACCAGTCATTTAAACAGTTCAACTAATATGTACAACAATTAAACAAACCAGTCTGAATGTTCCAGCAACCAATCAGAATGTTCCACCAACCTGTCTGAATGTTCCAGCAACCAATCAGAATGTTCCACCAACCTGTGTAACCATTGAATGAAACAGTAGAAACGTTTCCACCAGATTTAGGGCGTGTCGGGATGGGGCTGGTCGGAATGGGGAAACTATCAGAAATAATATACTTTTATGGAACTGCTCACGAACAGACAAACACAATTCAATTCATACTCAAGTAGCGTACCTTTCTCTTTAACAGCATCATCAGACCTGTCTAATCTTGCTGTATCGTCTTTAACAAAGTGTGTCCCTTTTCTGTCAGCGCTGACCTGGCTGAGTGGCACAGCTGAAACGTAATTCACACTTCTAGTCATGATGTTGACTTTGATGAACTTTGACCTCGGATGTCCCAGGCACAGATCTAACAAATAAAATGACGCCAGTGTTAAAGGCCGTATCTGAAGGCACAACACGCGGGAAATATTGAATTGTAAAGACTAACCGTGCCATATGTGGGGGGGGGGGGGCGGGCTGATCTTAGTCGCAGATACAAATAATCATCTGAATCTTCTACTCAAACTTATTCAAGTCATCGCTTCCTTCCTCCACCCCCCCCCCCTCCTCGACACTCTCCTCACCTCCCCCCCCCCCTTTCCTGTCTTCTGAGATCAGAAGTAATAGCACGCTCTTCTGGCAAGTCATTAGAGATGGAGAGAATCACGAAAAAGAGCCTAAATGATGTGGCCCAACACTCTTTGCGGCTCATTGTCTAACGATCCACACTTTTTCTAGAATTGAAGGAAACCCCCTCGGGTTTGGAAGAATCCAAGACCGTCTTACATTACAAGAAAGGAGACAAAGAGAATCAGGCTTAACCACTCTTCTCGCAGTACACAGTTTTCACCAGACCTTCCTGTCGAGGATCCGCAAATACCGATGAAGAAACCCAACCCATCCAGCACGCTGGGTTCAGGCGTACCTAGAGCACACTGGACCACATAACAACGTGTGGCCGTTTGATTGAAGCAGCAAGAAAGCACGACACACCGATGGTGGTAACATTCATCGACTACAAAAAGGCGTTTGACTCGGTCAAACCAGAATGTGTGGAAAGCTGGGGAAGAGTAGGGAGTTGAAGCTGGCTACACTGTAACAATTCTAGGGCTGATGCACCCACACCATTTGTCCATTCACACCAACCAAAGCAATTGCCAGGGAGAAGGGCTTAGGACAGGGCGAACCCATCTCACCTAACCTTTTCTCTGCACGTCTGGAGTCGGCGATGGGACTAGAGCGAGTAAGTCATCAACATAAAAGGGCGATTTCTCAACCCTATGTGATTTCGTAACGATGTTCCGCCCGATACAGAGACACGCACCCACCAAACACAGAGACGACTATCCAACACAGACACCCACCCAACAAAGAGACACTCACCCACCAAACACAGAGACAACCACTCACAAAACACATAGACACCAACCGGACACAGAGACATCCACCCACCCACCACAGAGACACCTACAAAACAAAGAGACACTCACCCACCCACCACAGAGACAACCACTCACAAAACACATAGACACCAACCGGACACAGAGACATCCACCCACCCACCACAGAGACACCTACAAAACAAAGAGACACTCACCCACCCACCACAGAGACAACCACTCACAAAACACATAGACACCAACCGGACACAGAGACATCCACCCACCCACCACAGAGACACCTACAAAACAAAGAGACACTCACCCACCAAACACAGAGACAACCACTCACAAAACACATAGACACCAACCGGACACAGAGACATCCACCCACCCACCACAGAGACACCTACAAAACAAAGAGACACTCACCCACCAAACACAGAGACAACCACTCACAAAACACATAGACACCAACCGGACACAGAGACATCCACCCACCCACCACAGAGACACCTACAAAACAAAGAGACACTCACCCACCAAACACAGAGACAACCACTCACAAAACACATAGACACCAACCGGACACAGAGACATCCACCCACCCACCAAAGAGACACCTACAAAACAAAGAGACACTCACCCACCAAACACAGAGACATCCACCCACCCACCACAGAGACACCTACAAAACAAAGAGACACTCACCCACCCACCACAGAGACATCCACCCACCCACCACAGAGACACCTACAAAACAAAGAGACACTCACCCATCAAACACAGAGACATCCACCCACCCACCACAGAGACACCTACAAAACAAAGAGACAATCACCCACCCACCACAGAGACATCAACCCACCCACCACAGAGACACCTAAAAAACAAAGAGACACTCACCCACCAAACACAGAGACATCCACCCACCCACCACAGAGACACCTACAAAACAAAGAGACACTCACCCACCAAACACAGAGACATCCACCCACCCACCACAGAGACACCTACAAAACAAAGAGACACTCACCCACCCACCACAGAGACATCCACCCACCCACCACAGAGACACCTACAAAACAAAGAGACACTCACCCACCAAACACAGAGACAACCACTCACAAAACACATAGACACCAACCGGACACAGAGACATCCACCCACCCACCACAGAGACACCTACAAAACAAAGAGACACACACCCACCAAACACAGAGACAACCACTCACAAAACACATAGACACCAACCGGACACAGAGACATCCACCCACCCACCACAGAGACACCTACAAAACAAAGAGACACTCACCCACCCACCACAGAGACAACCACTCACAAAACACATAGACACCAACCGGACACAGAGACATCCACCCACCCACCACAGAGACACCTACAAAACAAAGAGACACTCACCCACCCACCACAGAGACATCCACCCACCCACCACAGAGACACCTACAAAACAAAGAGACACTCACCCACCAAATACAGAGACATCCACCCACCCACCACAGAGACACCTACAAAACAAAGAGACACTCACCCACCCACCACAGAGACATCCACCCACCCACCACAGAGACACCTACAAAACAAAGAGACACTCACCCACCAAACACAGAGACATCCACCCACCCACCACAGAGACACCTACAAAACAAAGAGACACTCACCCACCCACCACAGAGACATCCACCCACCCACCACAGAGACACCTACAAAACAAAGAGACACTCACCCACCAGACACAGAGACAACCACTCACAAAACACATAGACACCAACCTGACACAGAGACATGCACCCACCCACCACAGAGAAACCTACAAAACAAAGAGACACTCACCCACCCACCACAGAGACAACCACTCACAAAACACATAGACACCAACCGGACACAGAGACATCCACCCACCCACCACAGAGACACCTACAAAACAAAGAGACACTCACCCACCCACCACAGAGACATCCACCCACCCACCACGGAGACACCTACAAAACAAAGAGACACTCACCCACCAAACACAGAGACATCCACCCACCCACCACAGAGACACCTACAAAACAAAGAGACACTCACCCACCCACCACAGAGACATCCACCCACCCACCACAGAGACACCTACAAAACAAAGAGACACTCATCCACCCACCACAGAGACATCCACCCACCCACCACAGGGACACCTACAAAACAAAGAGACACTCACCCACCCACCACAGAGACATCCACCCACCCACCACAGAGACACCTACAAAACAAAGAGACACTCACCCACAAAACACAGAGACATCCACCCACCCACCACAGAGACACCTACAAAACAAAGAGACACTCATCCACCCACCACAGAGACATCCACCCACCACAGAGACACCTACAAAACAAAGAGACACTCACCCACCCACCACAGCGACATCCACCCACCCACCACAGAGACACCTACAAAACAAAGAGACACTCACCCACCAAACACAGAGACATCCACCCACCCACCACAGAGACACCTACAAAACAAAGAGACACTCACCCACCCACCACAGAGACATCCACCCACCCACCACAGAGACACCTACAAAACAAAGAGACACTCACCCACCCACCACAGAGACATCCACCCACCCACCACAGGGACACCTACAAAACAAAGAGACACTCACCCACCCACCACAGAGACATCCACCCACCCACCACAGAGACACCTACAAAACAAAGAGACACTCACCCACCAAACACAGAGACATCCACCCACCCACCACAGAGACACCTACAAAACAAAGAGACACTCACCCACCCACCACAGAGACATCCACCCACCCACCACAGAGACACCTACAAAACAAAGAGACACTCACCCACCCACCACAGAGACATCCACCCACCCACCACAGTGACACCTACAAAACAAAGAGACACTCACCCACCCACCACAGAGACATCCACCCACCCTCCACAGAGACACCTACAAAACAAAGAGACACTCACCCGCCCACCACAGAGACAACCACTCACAAAACACATAGACACTAACCGGACACAGAGACATCCACCCACCCACCACAGAGACACCTACAAAACAAAGAGACACTCACCCACCCACCACAGAGACATCCACTCACCCACCACAGAGACACCTACAAAACAAAGAGACACTCACCCACCAAACACAGAGACATCCACCCACCCACCACAGGGACACCTACAAAACAAAGAGACACTCACCCACCCACCACAGAGACATCCACCCACCCACCACAGAGACACCTACAAAACAAAGAGACATTCACCCACCAAACACAGAGACATCCACCCACCCACCACAGAGACACCTACAAAACAAAGAGACAAAAACCCACCCACCACAGAGACATCCACCCACCCACCACAGAGACACCTACAAAACAAAGAGACACTCACCCACCCACCACAGAGACATCCACCCACCCACCACAGAGACACCTACAAAACAAAGAGACACTCACCCACCTAACACAGAGACATCCACCCACCCACCACAGAGACACCTACAAAACAAAGAGACACTCACCCACCCACCACAGAGACATCCACCCACCCACCACAGAGACACCTACAAAACAAAGAGACACTCACCCACCCACCACAGAGACATCCACCCACCCACCACAGGGACACCTACAAAACAAAGAGACACTCACCCACCCACCACAGAGACATCCACCCACCCACCACAGAGACACCTACAAAACAAAGAGAAACTCACCCACCAAACACAGAGACATCCACCCACCCACCACAGAGACACCTACAAAACAAAGAGACACTCACCCACCCACCACAGAGACATCCACCCACCCACCACAGAGACACCTACAAAACAAAGAGACACTCACCCACCCACCACAGAGACATCCACCCACCCACCACAGAGACACCTACAAAACAAAGAGACACTCACCCACCCACCACAGAGACATCCACCCACCCACCACAGAGACACCTACAAAACAAAGAGACACTCACCCACCAAACACAGAGACATCCACCCACCCACCAAAGAGACACCTATAAAACAACGAGACACTCACCCACCCACCACAGAGACATCCACCCACCCACCACAGAGACACCTACAAAACAAAGAGACACTCACCCACCCACCACAGAGACATCCACCCACCCACCACAGAGACACCTACAAAACAAAGAGACACTCACCCACCAAACACAGAGACATCCACCCACCCACCACAGAGACACCTACAAAACAAAGAGACACTCACCCACCAAACACAGAGACATCCACCCACCCACCACAGAGACACCTACAAAACAAAGAGACACTCACCCACCAAACACAGAGACATCCACCCACCCACCACAGAGACACCTACAAAACAAAGAGACACTCACCCACCCACCACAGAGACATCCACCCACCCACCACAGAGACACCTACAAAACAAAGAGACACTCACCCACCAGACACAGAGACAACCACTCACAAAACACATAGACACCAACCTGACACAGAGACATGCACCCACCCACCACAGAGAAACCTACAAAACAAAGAGACACTCACCCACCCACCACAGAGACAACCACTCACAAAACACATAGACACCAACCGGACACAGAGACATCCACCCACCCACCACAGAGACACCTACAAAACAAAGAGACACTCACCCACCCACCACAGAGACATCCACCCACCCACCACGGAGACACCTACAAAACAAAGAGACACTCACCCACCAAACACAGAGACATCCACCCACCCACCACAGAGACACCTACAAAACAAAGAGACACTCACCCACCCACCACAGAGACATCCACCCACCCACCACAGAGACACCTACAAAACAAAGAGACACTCATCCACCCACCACAGAGACATCCACCCACCCACCACAGGGACACCTACAAAACAAAGAGACACTCACCCACCCACCACAGAGACATCCACCCACCCACCACAGAGACACCTACAAAACAAAGAGACACTCACCCACAAAACACAGAGACATCCACCCACCCACCACAGAGACACCTACAAAACAAAGAGACACTCATCCACCCACCACAGAGACATCCACCCACCACAGAGACACCTACAAAACAAAGAGACACTCACCCACCCACCACAGCGACATCCACCCACCCACCACAGAGACACCTACAAAACAAAGAGACACTCACCCACCAAACACAGAGACATCCACCCACCCACCACAGAGACACCTACAAAACAAAGAGACACTCACCCACCCACCACAGAGACATCCACCCACCCACCACAGAGACACCTACAAAACAAAGAGACACTCACCCACCCACCACAGAGACATCCACCCACCCACCACAGGGACACCTACAAAACAAAGAGACACTCACCCACCCACCACAGAGACATCCACCCACCCACCACAGAGACACCTACAAAACAAAGAGACACTCACCCACCAAACACAGAGACATCCACCCACCCACCACAGAGACACCTACAAAACAAAGAGACACTCACCCACCCACCACAGAGACATCCACCCACCCACCACAGAGACACCTACAAAACAAAGAGACACTCACCCACCCACCACAGAGACATCCACCCACCCACCACAGTGACACCTACAAAACAAAGAGACACTCACCCACCCACCACAGAGACATCCACCCACCCTCCACAGAGACACCTACAAAACAAAGAGACACTCACCCGCCCACCACAGAGACAACCACTCACAAAACACATAGACACTAACCGGACACAGAGACATCCACCCACCCACCACAGAGACACCTACAAAACAAAGAGACACTCACCCACCCACCACAGAGACATCCACTCACCCACCACAGAGACACCTACAAAACAAAGAGACACTCACCCACCAAACACAGAGACATCCACCCACCCACCACAGGGACACCTACAAAACAAAGAGACACTCACCCACCCACCACAGAGACATCCACCCACCCACCACAGAGACACCTACAAAACAAAGAGACATTCACCCACCAAACACAGAGACATCCACCCACCCACCACAGAGACACCTACAAAACAAAGAGACAAAAACCCACCCACCACAGAGACATCCACCCACCCACCACAGAGACACCTACAAAACAAAGAGACACTCACCCACCCACCACAGAGACATCCACCCACCCACCACAGAGACACCTACAAAACAAAGAGACACTCACCCACCTAACACAGAGACATCCACCCACCCACCACAGAGACACCTACAAAACAAAGAGACACTCACCCACCCACCACAGAGACATCCACCCACCCACCACAGAGACACCTACAAAACAAAGAGACACTCACCCACCCACCACAGAGACATCCACCCACCCACCACAGGGACACCTACAAAACAAAGAGACACTCACCCACCCACCACAGAGACATCCACCCACCCACCACAGAGACACCTACAAAACAAAGAGAAACTCACCCACCAAACACAGAGACATCCACCCACCCACCACAGAGACACCTACAAAACAAAGAGACACTCACCCACCCACCACAGAGACATCCACCCACCCACCACAGAGACACCTACAAAACAAAGAGACACTCACCCACCCACCACAGAGACATCCACCCACCCACCACAGAGACACCTACAAAACAAAGAGACACTCACCCACCCACCACAGAGACATCCACCCACCCACCACAGAGACACCTACAAAACAAAGAGACACTCACCCACCAAACACAGAGACATCCACCCACCCACCAAAGAGACACCTATAAAACAACGAGACACTCACCCACCCACCACAGAGACATCCACCCACCCACCACAGAGACACCTACAAAACAAAGAGACACTCACCCACCCACCACAGAGACATCCACCCACCCACCACAGAGACACCTACAAAACAAAGAGACACTCACCCACCAAACACAGAGACATCCACCCACCCACCACAGAGACACCTACAAAACAAAGAGACACTCACCCACCAAACACAGAGACATCCACCCACCCACCACAGAGACACCTACAAAACAAAGAGACACTCACCCACCAAACACAGAGACATCCAGCCACCCACCACAGAGACACCTACAAAACAAAGAGACACTCACCCACCCACCACAGAGACATCCACCCACCCACCACAGAGACACCTACAAAACAAAGAGACACTCACCCACCAAACACAGAGACATCCACCCACCCACCACAGGGACACCTACAAAACAAAGAGACACTCAACCCACCCACCACAGAGACATCCACCCACCCACCACAGAGACACCTACAAAACAAAGAGACACTCACCCACCAAACACAGAGACATCCACCCACCCACCACAGAGACACCTACAAAACAAAGAGACACTCACCCACCCACCACAGAGACATCCACCCACCCCCCACAGAGACACCTACAAAACAAAGAGACACTCACCCACCCACCACAGAGACATCCACCCACCCACCACAGAGACACCTACAAAACAAAGAGACACTCACCCACCAAACACAGAGACATCCACCCACCCACCACAGAGACACCTACAAAACAAAGAGACACTCACCCACCCACCACAGAGACATCCACCCACCCACCACAGAGACACCTACAAAACAAAGAGACACTCACCCACCCACCACAGAGACATCCACCCACCCACCACAGAGACACCTACAAAACAAAGAGACACTCACCCACCCACCACAGAGACATCCACCCACCCACCACAGAGACACCTACAAAACAAAGAGACACTCACCCACCAAACACAGAGACATCCACCCACCCACCACAGAGACACCTACAAAACAAAGAGACACTCACCCACCCACCACAGAGACATCCACCCACCCACCACAGAGACACCTACAAAACAAAGAGACACTCACCCACCAAACACAGAGACATCCACCCACCCACCACAGAGACACCTACAAAACAAAGAGACACTCACCCACCCACCACAGAGACATCCACCCACCCACCACAGAGACACCTACAAAACAAAGAGACATTCACCCACCAAACACAGAGACATCCACCCACCCACCACAGAGACACCTACAAAACAAAGAGACAAAACCCACCCACCACAGAGACATCCACCCACCCACCACAGAGACACCTACAAAACAAAGAGACACTCACCCACCCACCACAGAGACATCCACCCACCCACCACAGAGACACCTACAAAACAAAGAGACACTCACCCACCCACCACAGAGACATCCACCCACCCACCACAGAGACACCTACAAAACAAAGAGACACTCACCCACCCACCACAGAGACATCCACCCACCCACCACAGAGACACCTACAAAACAAAGAGACACTCACCCACCCACCACAGAGACAACCACTCACAAAACACATAGACACTAACCGGACACAGAGACATCCACCCACCCACCACAGAGACACCTACAAAACAAAGAGACACTCACCCACCCACCACAGAGACATCCACCCACCCACCACAGAGACACCTACAAAACAAAGAGACACTCACCCACCAAACACAGAGACATCCACCCACCCACCACAGAGACACCTACAAAACAAAGAGACACTCACCCACCCACCACAGAGACATCCACCCACCCACCACAGAGACACCTACAAAACAAAGAGACACTCACCCACCAAACACAGAGACATCCACCCACCCACCACAGAGACACCTACAAAACAAAGAGACAAACACCCACCCACCACAGAGACATCCACCCACCCACCACAGAGACACCTACAAAACAAAGAGACACTCACCCACCCACCACAGAGACATCCACCCACCCACCACAGAGACACCTACAAAACAAAGAGACACTCACCCACCCTAACACAGAGACATCCACCCACCCACCACAGAGACACCTACAAAACAAAGAGACACTCACCCACCCACCACAGAGACATCCACCCACCCACCACAGAGACACCTACAAAACAAAGAGACACTCACCCACCCACCACAGAGACATCCACCCACCCACCACAGGGACACCTACAAAACAAAGAGACACTCACCCACCCACCACAGAGACATCCACCCACCCACCACAGAGACACCTACAAAACAAAGAGAAACTCACCCACCAAACACAGAGACATCCACCCACCCACCACAGAGACACCTACAAAACAAAGAGACACTCACCCACCCACCACAGAGACATCCACCCACCCACCACAGAGACACCTACAAAACAAAGAGACAC